>KN473417.1:2299-19606 GCA_000787095.1 Periophthalmodon schlosseri
GATCGACAGCGGAATTCTACTGTACACTGCAGTAGTGTTAGCCTTTAGATCATGGAGCGCGTGAGATTTTGCAAATGTTGTGAATCCAAAATATCATTTTATTTTTGTTAACTCTGGTGTATCACAAAGTTACACGAGGAACCTTATTTATGTGAAGTCCCTTAAGCCTTCCAGAAGCATTTCCGCATGTAGAGTTAGCCGGGTAGCTGCCTGTGGCTGGATTAGTAGCAGCGCACACGGTTAGCGTCGTTAGCTGCACTGTCACCTTGGACATCCACAGTGAACTGGATGTCGTCGTCTTTAGATTCGCAGCGGTACACGCCGCAGTGCTGCCTCTCTGCAGAGGGCACATACACGCTCCTCTTCTGGCCCTCTGATTGGATGTCCACTCCACTGTCGGGCAGAAGTTCCGCCCCATCCTTGTACCATGTGACCTGGCCTGAGGCGTGTGAGAGTTCGCACTGCAGAGCCAGAGGATGGCCCTCCACCACAGACTTCCTCTGCTCCTCCTCCGGCAGAGCAGAGAACCTGAGCAGCGGAGCTAAAAACACACGGGAATGACAACTGTAAAACAGAGGTAATTTAACCAGTGACATTTGAGCATTACAATAAGCAGGAACACTACTATTATGTGCTACAATGCATTTTATGCGACCAAAACTGACACACAAATGTTCAATGCCACAACACTATTTCTGTGAGTAAGACCTTTATAGCATTGGGCTGTTTGCAGTTAGAAACATACATTAGTTACAGACCTGTGAGACTTTTACAGCTCATATAACCCAAACCACACACACAACTAGAGGTGGGTTATCATTAGGGTCTGTTAATGTTAAAAGCTGTAACATTAGCATTAGCGCTCATCACCTTTGACCTCCACATGAAACTGCACTGATTGGCTGCTCGTGTGGCAGCTGTAAATGCCAGACTGCCCCGGGGCGGCTGCGGCGATGCTCAGATGCCGCTTTGAGCCTTCAGACAGTGTCTTCAGAGCATCGCCCTCACTGACCGGAGCTCCATCTTTGAACCATGATACAGGCTCTTTGGGGTCAGACACTTCACAGGTCAGATCTATGTCCTGGCCCGTGTCACATGACCTCTGCGTGTGTCCCACCGCAGTGAGCGTGACTGGAGCTGAGGGCATCACCAAAACAACGTTATCACCGAGACTGAAACAGAGCCTCAAAAACACATGAGGACTGAGGTTAGACATGCCACAGCTAAAGTTATGTCCTTCTGTTAGTGCTACAGAGACAGTTTACACTGAGGGAGAGACGCGCCTCTTAGACACATCTAAGTCTTATCTAACACCAACAGGTTCAGCTTAAACCATATGTCACACTGTCTCCCAAGAGGCTTAAATGAACTAAAGATTTCAGGTTCCTGTAGAACACCTAACCAGAACCTTACTCATTGGGTAGGTTTCATCTGGAAACTTTGGGTCATAATATTTGAACAAGACAAAAGACTTTGTCCCTCAGACAATTCTAATGGATATAACTGTTTTGGGATTAAAGACAGTCTTGATTGTAATTGGATGACAGCATTAGCTAAATGTCTGTTATAAAATACACAGTTTTCATCTATAGCCTCAGATGAATCAGCTAATTAAGTTTATCGTCAAATTTCATTACCTAAAGCACAGATCAACACTATTTACATAAAGATGTTTAAAACACCCAGATCTGCACCTGCACTGGAGTCTATCTATATCTATCTATATGCACAAAATGTCCGAAAGTTGATTCTAAATGCCTACCCCTGTCTGTTCCATTGGTAATGCTAACCATTGAAATCACCTGCAGCCACCTTATTCGCAGTGACTCTGTCAATGCAGCAATCTCCAAAAGTTTTACAGAAATAGAACTCCTCTGAGCCCTTGGAATCTGCTTTGGTCTGAGCTGCAGTCTGCTCTGTGTGTGACATCTGAGGAGTCATGGAGGAACCTTCTCCCTCGCTCTGATGAAGGCCTGAACTTAGTGTTCTCTGCACAGGTGTGATCTCGGACTGGTTTGATCCAGTTAAATGATAGACCTGTTCCGCTAGGTCACAGACAGACTGAAGAGAGTTACTCAAGACACTCTGGGAACTGTACAGATGTGTCTGACCATTGGGGGTGATGTGCAGGCTGCTCTGAGCCTCAGGCTGTAGAGACTTAACAACAGTCCCTGAGATTGGCTCTTCATATTTGACTTTGTTTGGACAAAACTTCTCGAGCTCCTGAGCGCTGGAGTCCCTCAGGTCCTTGCACATCTCTGCAGTTTGACAGATGTTCTGACAGTTTGTCCTGGACCTACTCGGCTCCATGTGGTTCAAATCTGCTCTGGTTTGGGTGGACAGGATACTCTCTGGTACAGCTGCAGGCATGGAGCCTGTACTGTGGAGGTCCTCGCATTGGACTGAGGAGGTCTGACCTGAGTGTGCAGGCTGCTGTGGGTGGACCTTTGCCAAATGTGCTGTATTTAAACACTGTTCCAACAGAGTCTGGACCCTGACAGAGTCTGAGACTCTGGCAGAGTCTTTGTGTGCAGATCTAAGTGGGTCTAAAGACAGGAGTGTCCTTGTCCCTTTAACTCCAGGGTCAAAGGTCACATGTGAAACATCTGTGTGAGGGGGGAGCTGAAACTGTTGTGATGAAGCTTCAGCTGAAACCTTTGGACTCCGGAGTTGAGGCGTATGTGTGCCCTGTGTGTGCAGAGAAGGGACTGAGAGAGCAGGTCTGGTACAAGTCTGATGTAGTAGATTGGACTGAGAAGAGGCTGTGGGGGAACTTCTATCCTCGGTCTGAGGGACTGTGTGCTGTGTGAAGTAAATAAAGTCCTTCTCTTTATTTAGCTCTTCTGTAGGTCTCTGCGTCAGGCTTTGAGTTGCATAGTTTACACAGACTGTGGTCTGAGCGTGCTCAGTTTGTTTTGAAAGATCATTCAGCCGTGTTAGGACAGGCTCAGACGCTGAGACCTCAGACTGTGTTTCTGTCACAGATTCCCCCATGAGCTGAAGAGGCACTTTACAAAAGCCTCTTCTGGAGATGGACTCAGTCTTTGTTTCAAACAGTTGGGTCAGTTTCTTCAGTGAAGCTTCTTCAGCCTGTGACCTCAGAGCAGGGCGGAGAAATGGTCTGGAATGTTCTGGATTTGTTTTGGTCTCTGGTCTTCTGCTGCTGCAACCAGCAGAGCAGGTTAGAGCTGAAGAGGTGACCTCCTCAGGGCCCTCCTCCTCTGCATCATGCTGCTCCTTTGGCTCCTCCTCTGCTCCCTCCTTCTCTTGGCTCGCATCCTCTTGGCTCTCAACCTCTGGGCTCTCATGCTCTTGGCTCTCATCCTCTGGACTCTCCTCCTGCTCCACTGGGCCCTCTTCTTCTCTACCCTCTTCGTCTCCAGCCCTGCTCCTCTCTGGTCCCTCTTCGTCTCTGGCCTTGCTCCTCTCTCTGTCCTCTTCCTCTTTCTCTCTGCTCCTCTCTTGGTTCGAAGGCTGCGCCGCTGGGGCTAAAGGCAGTAGTGGTGCACAGAGAAAGGTTTCAGTCGTAATCGTCTCAACAGAAAGTGCATCATGTGGGTTAGCATGGAGTTATGGAGGATCCATTGCAAAGACAAACAAGATGACCCAGATTGGCTTTGGTTTCTCCCTCCTGCTAAATCTCATATCTCTCTAATCTGCTTCCTATCATTTTAAGCGTTTAAATCCATTATGGTCCAGTTTTAAGAGAAGGTTGTCATTGCAACGGGGTCATGTTCAGGACAGCAATGACATGGAGGGGTCTTGTGTTGATAAGAATAAGATGAAATTTAAGAGTCAAAGGTTAGAAGCAAGATGGAATTTAAGATGAACACATGTAGTTAGTATGAAGAGGACACACATGTAGTTAGCATGACAACACAACATGTAAAAAAACTGCAGGAGATGGTGGATAAAGTCATGGAGAAGCGGTCACACGTACATCTTCAGAGCGCAGATGGGTCCACTTTGGTTAGAGGCGGTTGTGTGCTGTGTTACATGGATGACTGACGCCAAAATCAATCAAATCACCTTTAACTTCCACTGAGGTTGGGGCCGTTTCAGCGCTCTCACTGTCAGGACTGTGACTCTGCTCTGTTCAAAGAAAAAACGGTCAGTTGTGGTGCTTTCAGACCACAGAGCAGAAAAGAAAACTGGAACTCCACCTTTAACGCTCAGATTTGGCATGGCCTGGTTTGTGGACTCAAAACCCTCTGTCCTATGAGCAGAGGAGCATGGGATCTGAACTGGACTAAAGAACTGTCCAGAACCATAATTCTCTACTGGACTGTGGATATGTACTGGCGAATAGAGCTCTACTGGACTAGTGGACCATCTGTAACCATGGCTTTGTCCAGGACTAAAGTGTTGGTTTAGTTCAGGATTTTGGAGCACTTCGGGGCAGTTCTGATCACTGACGTCATGTAGGTTTTGGAGGTCGTGGAGATCAGGGAGATCGTGGAGGTCAGGGAGATCTTGGAGGTTGTGGCGATTGTGGAGGTCATGGAGTTCGTGGAGGTCATGGCGATCGTGGAGATCGTGGAGTTCATGGAGTTCGTGGAGGTCATGGCGATCGTGGAGATCGTGGAGTTCATGGAGTTCGTGGAGGTCATGGCGATCGTGGAGATCGTGGAGTTCATGGAGTTCGTCGAGGTCATGGCGATTGTGGAGGTCGTGGAGTTCATGGAGTTCATGGCGATCGTGGAGGTCGTGGAGTTCATGGAGGTCATGGCGATCGTGGAGGTCGTGGAGTTCATGGACGTCGTGGAGGTCATCTGTCTCGGGGGAAATGGGTGTTCCGTCTTTGTACCAACACGCTTTTGCCACCGGATCGGAGATTTCAAACTGTTGAACTATCGAACTTGGCCCCGCGATCGGACTGGTCTTCTCCGCTTCAAGCAAAAAAGTTAAACTCAACACATTTAACTAACAAAACATAGATGAAAATCTATGGGGTTACTGCAGCACAGCACAGTTACATAGAAAGCAACATACAGAGTTAGTTACAACATTTAACCACCACAAACATTGAAAATCACCTTGTTTTTTTGCTATGAGTTGTGCAACATCGTCAGCTGTTGCGCAAAAGTACGATCCCGAGTTTGCAGAATGCGTGGGTTCGAATATAAGGGCCTTCTCCACGTGGACTGTCTCCATTTCAGCTTCAGAAATAGACTCTTTACGAAGCAGTGCTGAAACCTGCACTGCACCATCCAGTTTTGCACAAGCTTCCATTGAGCAAGTGTCTTCAACCATCTCCAGAACTTCAGGTGCGGGTGATGGTGGCAATGACGAAGCTACAGATTCAAATTACAATTGTGTAAAGCAAAAAGATGGATTTCTCTATAAAATTTATTAAGTCTAACAAAAGGACGGCTGATTATGAGAAAAGGAGGTTTCAGACTTAAAAACACAAGAACAACACAGAAAATCAGTCACAATTAAGACAACATTTAAATTGAGTAAGTGTTAGTGGAACTCTAATAATAAATGTAAATATCTATAAACTACTATAAAAGCAGTCACCTTTTTGGCGTACAGAGACGTGGACTTTGTCGTCAATGGCCTCACACTGGTTTAAACCTGAACTCAAGATCTCATCAGATGGAGACGGAGCAAACATAATTTCTCTTTCTCTGTCTCTCTGCTCTTCACAAATTTGGTTTCGTTTTGGGAGGAGTTGTTGTTGTTGTTGTTGGTGGTGGTGGTGGTCGTCTTTAAACCAGCAAATGGAAACTGCAGAGTCGGGAACGTCGCATTCCAACTCCAGAGGTGCGACTGCTTCAAGAGATCTCCTCCACTCAAAGACTGTGGGGGCGGGGATGGCTAGCATTGGGACATTTAAAACAACTTCAGAAAACCAAGAATTACTCACGATTTACTAACTACTTGCCATTAATTTAAGATATAAGTTACAGACTCTACGAAACATTTAAACGAAACATGAAGCAGCAAGTGTTAGTGGCATCTAAACAAAAAGGTTAGTACATTTATTACACATACAAATTTTACAAAAGAAATTAGGGCTGTGTGATTACAAAAAAACAATTATCACCATTATTTGGCTGATTCATCTCCCCTCTCTTTTCTAATCCTCCTCTCTCTTCATTCCCCCTCTCCTCTCTCCTTTCTCTTCATTCTCCCTCTCCTCTCTTCATTCCCTGTCGCTCCTCCTCCTCTCTTCATTCCCTCTCGTCTCTCCTTTTCTCTCTTCATTCCCCCCTCTCCTCTCTCTTCATTCCGTCTCTCCTCCTCCTCTCTTTTTATCCCCCCTCCTCCTTTTTCTTCTCTCTTCATTCCCTTCATCTTCTTCTCCTCCTCTCTCTCTCCTCTCTTCATTCCCCTTCTCTTCTCTCCTCCTTTTCTCTCATCATTCCCTTTCTCTCTCCTCCTCCTCTCTTTTTATCTCCCCCCTCTCTCTCTTGTTCTCTCTCTCTTTATTTGCACTTTCCTTCCCCCTCTCCTTCTCCCACTTGTAACTACAATTATTTAAAAATATATATTTATTTACAGCCAAAAAATGTAGATTCAAAATAGACCTAATACTCATTTATTAGTAAAGTTTTGTGGTTGTCATGAGAAATGTGGCTCATTCGGAATAGAATTTAATTAATCACTTTTTTTATTCCATAATTTAAAAAAGAATCGATTGGATAAATAATTGCAAACCTCATTAAAGGTAAACTATGTAAATATATGTAAGTTTTCTGGTCCGCCACCCACTTGTTTTCACGAAGATGTTATTCCTTTGCCTGGAATGTTCCACGGTATGGCATTATAATTATCTTCTATCTCCATGGACAGAATAAGGAGAGGGTGAGATCTGTGAGGACCTTGCTCACAATAAGAGCGAATGTTTGTGTAGGTATTTTTAATCAGTACAAACTTCTGTAATCTAATAAATCCAAGATAGATAAGTTTAATGCCATAGTGGGGAACATTTTGTATATCAAAGTCTATTTTTTATTTACCTGATTTTAATGCATACCCTTATTTTTATTTATTATTCTTTGTTAAATTCCGAAGCAAGTTCCTAGTTTGTCAGTTTTGTTCGCTGACAATGCCAATAAAACCTAGTTTGATTCCAAACAAAGCAATAACATCTCTATGGAGACAAGCTGTCGAAATGTTACATAGTGTGCCTTTAACGCTTAATTGCACAGCCCTAACATGAGTAAATATTTCACCTTGGACGTCAACGGTGAACTCCAGAGAATCGTCGACTGTGGTGCAGGAGTAGAGCCCTGAGTGGCACATCTCTGCAGATTGCACACACAGCGCCCGTTTGCTGCCTTCGGCCCAGATCTGGAAACCCGAGTCTGGCCCAAGCTCCGTGTCGTCGTGGTACCACCGCACTGGGGCCTGGGGGTCTGACACTGAACACTGCAGCTCTATGGGACTGCCCACCGGGACGTAGAGGGAGCGGGCTTCCTCTGACACGGGCTCAAATACCACGGCCGGAGCTACGGATACACTACCAGTCAAAAATTTGGACGCACTTTTTCATTTTTGTTCTTTTTTTATCATGACGATTTATATTGTAGATTCTCTCTGAAGGCATCAAAACTATGAATGGACACATATGGAACCCAAACTCAAAATTTAAAATAATAATAAAATATCCACCCTTTGCTTTGACCACAGCTTTGCATGTTTGGCATTTCTTAATCCCTGATGCAGCACAGCTGTGAAGGGAAAACCATTTCCAGAGACCAAGGGTTTGCAGCGCTGTCCACAAAGCAAAGGGTGGAGACTCTGAGGAATTGAATATAAAATATAAAAAAATATTTAGCTGACTTCTTTCACGTTTTTTCTTTGCTACACAATTTCATATATTTCATGTCTTCTGTGTGTATCTACAATGCAGAAAGTAGTAAAGATAAAGAAAAAACACTGAATGAGAAGGTGTGTCCAAACTTTTGACTGACAGTGTACGTTTAGACCAACATAGAGTCAACGTAACATCACAACACACAAGCTTTAAGTGCGACAAAGAGCATTTGATTAAGAATAAAGCCAAGAAAGTACCCAAGAAGCAAAAATGCAGTAAGATCTGTTAGGGATTAGTGTTGTCAGAAACTCGATTTCGATACTATAGGAATAGACTCGATACTCAATACTGATTCCAATACCATGATGATAATAAAAAACACTTTTATTTTCAACATTAAAGGGTAGTACTTTCTTTTCTATTCCCATGTGGCCTTATATCTGTGTAGTCCCTCAGTCGTCCAGTAGGTTCCATAGTGGTCCATGGGCGTGTACTAGTCTATGTGTCTTATATTTGTGAAAGATACAGCTCAACATCATTCTAAAGATATTCAGGAAAGGTTCATTTCTGTCCTCTGAATGTGACTTTTTTAATATCGATACCTGCTCAAATCAGTATCTAGTTTCGACACTAGTTGTAGTATCAATTAGTATCAGATTTTTGACAACCCTATTAGGGATGTGACATAAAGTGCCAGAGGTAGGTAGTAACTAACTTTTTAATAAAATTGTACTTCTCAGAGTAGTTTTCAGACCCAATACTTCTTACTCCTTCTTGAGTGATATATTGTACAGTGTAACAGTACTCTTACTTGAGTAAAAGTGTGAGTAAGTCTACAAGTGACAAAAGCTTTCTGTCGACAATATGAAATGATTTGAACTTTGGTGTTTCTTGCAGGTCCTTCAGATATGATTTAGTTTGGCTCATTTTTGTGTCTGTCCTTTGAAAATACCGTATTCTGTGCATTATTTAATATTTTGTCCTTCAAATTACATTAAATTCAAATTATAAACAAAATGTTACGTCCAGACAGTCACTCTTTAAGTTACTCCTACTTGAGTAGTAGCTTCTCCAATTATTTTTTTACTCTTAAAAATTATTCATTCACTCTTCACAGTAGGGCACAGCTGCCCTAGGGCTGACTGTCAAAACTGTGGCTGCCGATTCCCAACAACCACCATCATTCACACATTGGCTAAGGACACAACAACACAAGATTACAGTTTGACACATAAGTAAGGTACTATGATCAGTAACAGAACATTTAAACGATTAGATCAAAAGAGCGGCTCATTAAAAAGCATTTGATTAAGAGTAAGCCAAGAAATGACCCAAGAAAAAGCATGGTAAGACGTTGTTAGTGTTTAGTTGGTAAAAGACTTCACCTGTGATGTCTACATTGAAGCTGATGGTGTCTCCTTTGGTTTTGCAGCAGTACAGTCCAGAGTGGTACATTTCCGCAAAGTGAATGAGCAGTGTTCTGACCCGACCCTCCGACAGAACCTCGAGTCCAGTCTGAGGAGGGACCTTGGACCCGTCCTTGTACCACTGCACCTTTGCTGAGGGCTCTGATACCTCACAATGTAAAAGAAGAGGCCGACCACAGTGCACGCTTTTGTTCCTCTCAGCCTCTGGCACGGCTGAAAACCTCACGGGCGGAGCTACAGGTAAGTGGAATGTAGTTCAAAATAAGTTCTCCTCACTAGAAGATCAAGAAAAGCTTAAAGCAGAACTGAGTAACTTTTTGTGTATGAATCATAGACTGTATATATAAATGGACATAGCTAATCCGCTAGCCCCCACTTTCCAAATAGGAAATGATAATGAGTCCATCGACTCAGAAAACAGTCACCCCTCTCTCCATAAATGCTGCTGCCAGGCTCGTCATTTTGGTCTTAAAATGTTCGTATTAACCCACTCTACATGATTCTGGTATTTTTATTTCGCTATTGTGTCCGTAACTCAAGATATGAACATTCATAAGAGACGAATCAGCTGCCTTCTTTCCCTGAGGTCGCTCCCGCTAGCGTTAGCAACAGGTCTGATTGACAGTGTTGCTAAGCAGAAGTTGCTAACCCTAACCTTCAACAGCTTTGCTCCATATTGGTTCTTTGGTTGCTATAATACTCGCGGTCGGAAATTCAAATATGGAACTCGGCTCCAAATTGGCCCCTATAACTGCTCTAGCCTGAGCTTCATTTGACTGGAGCCGAAAGCTATGAGGGACGTCACACTCCCTTAGTCCACTTCATTATACAGTCTATGGTGTAAATAATGTGTTAGTGTAATCCCTCAGTCGTCCAGGAATGCTCCATAGTAAAAGAAAAAATCATAATTTTTTTTTTACTTTTCTTTTATTACTAATGTGTCTTGCTTTTCATTGAGTGTCTGAAATCTCGGATCTCATACCGAGCTCTTACGCCTCATTCAGGCAGCACCCCGGATCCAGCTCTTGATGCTGTTGTAGGTTTTGTCACGACGTGACACTCAGCTCACACTGTGTTGTTGTGTTAACGCCTTTGAAGCTGTTTGTGCCAGACCAAGTGTTCACGCGATAATGAACCATTTATCAAGGGAAAAGGCTGCGGTCAGCTCCGGCATACGGTCAGAATAGACTCCCAACGGAAAGAATCTGGAGCGCCACGGCACCTCCATCGGCACCACCCGCACTGAACGGCGTGCGGTCTGAGCTCCTCTTCAAAATATTTTGTCTGTTCCAAACCTGACTTACACAAAGAACAAGCTACCTAGATTTTAGATCTCATTTTAGTCACTGCAGATCAGTCAAATGTGAAAAAAATGTGAAGATTTGCAAAGGATAACTCAATGGTATAGAATCATTAAGATGAGAAATTAGTCAAAGAGGAGTAAACTGGTCTGAACCAAAATTAAACCTAAGGACTAAACCAGGACTAAACTAGGACTGAACTACGACTAAACCAGGATTAAAGCAGGACTAAACAAGAACTACGCCAGGACTACCCCAGGACTAAACCAGGACTACACCAAGACTGCACCAAGTCTACACCAGGACTAAAGCAGGACTAAACAGGCCTAAACCAGGACTACACCAGGACTACACCAGGACTAATCAAGAAATAACCCAGGTCAGAATGCACATTTCAACTGGACTATTTATGACAGTGGTTCACTGACAGTAGCTCCAGAGTAAAGAATTGTGAAAAGTTACTCAGTTCAGCTTTAACACCAAACAGCTGCTCACAAACATGATATTTCCAGTAAAAACCATAATAAACGCGTTCCTTACCTTCCACTTCTACGTTGAACCGGATGACGTCATCAATGGCGTCGCAGCAGTAAACGCCGGAGTGCGAGAACTCTGCTGATTGGATGACAATGCGTCTCATGGTGCCCTCTGATTGGATGTGCAGTGCCTCCGTGGTCTGTAGTTCGACTCCGTTTTTGTACCAGTGCACGGGGGCCGCTGGATCTGAGAGCTCACAGTATAAGACTATGGGGTTTCCTATCTCCACAAACTTATTCCTGTCCATCTCAGACAGAGGAGAGAACTTCACCAGAGGAGCTGTGGGAGTTAATAAAGGGAATTAATTATGAACAATATTATGTTTTCTGCCATTTACAACAGAGAATTCTACAATTAGTAATGCATTAAAAGTTGTTTTTGTTGTGTTTGTTTTGTTTTAATGTAGTTATCTTTTTTTCATTAAAGACTCTATGGAGTATAAATTTTAAGGACATACCATGTAACGTTTTATTGTTTTGAAAATTCAGTACATGTTGAGACGTTGTTTGGAGTCCCCCCTCCCTTTGCTCTCCACGCTTTAGATTATACATGGATGACATTTAAAACCTCTTCAGGCATGTTTTTGATGAGGGAATGTTATAACATAGTAGATAGTCCCAAAGACCATCAGAATACCAAATAACATGTAAGATCTTCTGTAAGAAGATTTTACCTCTTCTTCTATTTCTGTAACAATTATTTTCACATAAAATATGTTAGTGAATTCTAAGTACCTTGTATATAGAGAGCAGCAGAGTCCCTGATTCCGTAGGCAATAAACGTGATCTCCGCTCCATTGTCCGTGTCTCGTACTCCACGTATCCGCAGGGACTGGTGCGTCCGGGTTCTTCTCATGGAAAACCGTTCATCCTCCTGGATCTGAGTCCCGTTTATGAACCAGGTCCCAATGATGGAGGCCGTGAGCTCGATGGAGAAGATCGCGTCCTGCCCCTCCGGAACCAGAGCGTCCTGGAGCGGAGCTTGGATCCTGGCCACTGGGACTGAGGAGGAACAGGGGAGGGTTCATTGTTAAAGACAGCTAAAATAAAATTTAAAAAACTGTTTACGGTTTCCTGTCTAGCCAGAACCACAGGCTTTCACCAAACTTAACAAAGACGAGTGGGTCTGGAACTGTATCCTGTTTTTCCGATTCCAGAGGGAGTGACTGACAGGCGGATTAACCAATCAGAGAGACGCATGGTCTGTTTGGGTAAAAACAAACATAGCAGCTTACGAGTAAAAAAGGAAAACAAATAATGCAGTGGACCGAGAAACTGCAGATATCTGCAGAACAGTTGAAGCACTAAACTCTCATTTATCTCCAGTAAAAGAAGTTATATATTTTGTTCTGAATGAGATTAAAATGTTCTAGAGGAAATGTCTGCATTTGAGAGACACGTGCTGCAAATTAGTGGCTGTGACTGGAACGTCCCAAGTTAGGATGGAGGTTTGTCGCGCTCGAGGTCTGAAATCGAACAGAATGTCGAAGGGAGTGGCTGCTCAAGCAACTAGGATGTTAGGCCTAAAGTGTGAGGCTACAGTTATGAAACTCTGGAGAGGAACTAAAATTAAGTTATTTTAAATTCAGTATTTACAGTACATAAACCTATGTCAAATATATTCAAAGGTGTAGCTTCTACAACAAATCAAACAGCGAAATGGTGACCAAAGTGAGAGCTTGATAAGTGATAATATGTTATAAGCTATTAAAAATTTTTATTTTTTGTTTCCAGCCACTTGCTAGGTAATAGCATGTGCTTAGGCTCTGCTAGTTAACAAAAGTTCAACTGAAACTCTGACAGCAGTTAGAGAGAGAGGGGCGACATTTTTTCAATAGAAAGTGAATTGCAACCAGAGCGCCAAGGAACCACTTCACGCCCATTCTCACCTCCTATTTGGAACGCGCCGGCTAGCGCGTTAACTATGTCCACTTACATTTACAGTCTATGGTTTAGTCACACTTTAAATATACCTTCATGCATGGTCATATGGCTTCTTAAACCTCACCTAGATGAACGGTGCGGGGGAACTCGACGTTGTTGCTCTTGCCGTACTTGTTGACGCTGCAGATTCTGAAGCGGTAGTCGGCCTCACACGGAACGCTGTCACCCAGGATCTCCACAGACGTTGCCGAGTCTGTGGTCAGACACTGAAGCCACTCCTGAGAGCCAGTGCCCACTTCCTGCCTCTCCAGGACGTATCCCGACGGAGGATTTTTCCGGGAGTCCTGAGCCGGGATCCAGGAGAGCAGAGCGGCGTTGGCCCGCTCCGTGTTGATCTGCACCCCAACAGGAGCACTGGGGGGGCAGTGACGTGCCGCTTGACCAGGGGGAAAGGGCAAAAAGGGACAGTCAGTGCTAAAGCCTATTTTCAAATGTATTAGCTCAGGTTTAAAGACGCTCTGTGTAACTTTTTTGGTGGAGCGTACACCACCTTTTTGTCTTGATGGAAATGTTATTGATTTGCCTGTAATGTTTTCAAGTGTGTATTTTTATTGTATATGGCATAGAAATAAGCAATTGTATGTGATCAAACGTATAATAGGGACATTTAATGCCAATCTGTGGAAGATTCCAAGCAAAGCAACAAGATTGCCACGGAGACAAGCAGAAGTTACATAGTACACCATTAAGTAGCAGACGAATGCGATTGCAAAATCACCCACTAAATTGTAGAACCAATATCATAATATTATCAAGAGTTCTGTTGCCCACCTCTATAATACTTTTCACTTCGTCTTGAATGTTTTTCCTCTCACCTTTGACCCTGAGCTGAGAGGACGTTTTGGACCGTCCCACGAAGAACATGACCTGCCCTGTGTCCTGTGGCATGGTGTTGACAAAGACCAATATGTGAGTGCGTCCGAACGACTTGAGGATGGTCTGATGGGTCTCTCTCAGCTCGACGCCATCTTTGTACCAGTGAATGTCCATCTCCTCCTTCTCCACCTCCACACAGAAGGCAGCGTTCTCCCCCTCTAGAACATCCACTTTACGGGGGAGCTTCCTCACTATGGTGCCTGACATGAGACAAGAGAGTTTAAAGTGAATATGACAGGTTTTCACGTTTCTTTGCCATAGTTTTACATCAGTTAAGCGGCGGTTTGTGGGGAAAAAAAGTTGAGAAGATATTTAGGGTTCAAAGACAGGAAGCAGCGCCAAGTTCTAAAACAGATTCCCTCTACCCATGTCAACAACACTGAAAATGAAACTGAAAAACATGTTTTGGCCCTTATTAATGTCACGGTTGCTAGGGTAACTGTTTATGGAATTACATTCAGCCAGGAAGTGAAACTATAAACCTATTCCAATTTAAAAAAGCAGAAGAAAATAGACAAAAATATAACGTTAACTGTGTTTTAGTGAAATGAGGAGTCTAACAGGTCTCATTCACTTTAAAGCAGATAACTCAATGTTTGTATGAGTAGAACAAAGGGTTAGTTACTTTTTAATATGAGACAGTGGCAGTTGACTTAAATTATTTTTAATGGCATTTGCATCATGAACATGTTTTTGCAACAGCGTCTGGAAGATATTTGGTTTATCTAGACCTTTAAAGATCTACTGGCAGAAACAACAATGTTAGGTTAAGGTACACTTTATTGTCCCCATAGGGATGTGTGTCCTCTGCATTTGACCCATCCTTCAGTTTCTCTGGATTAAACCTGTCAGGAGCAGTGGGACCCATCTCCAGATCTTGAGCTAGTCTTGGTCAGGACTACCTCAGTTAGAGAATTTGACATTTCAGACAATCTTTAAACTTTTTTGGTAGTGTTTGCTAATGTGTGCATTGTGTCACCATGGTAACTGCTGAACATTCAGCCACAGACATACATATAGAACAACCCCGGTGTGATGTCAGTGCAAAGTATCAAAAAATGGACCTGACCTTTGACGGCGACCTCTGCGATGCTCCTCCCCCCGTCGGGCATCTCGCACAGGTAGATCCCATCATCATCCACTCCGATGTCCCTGATGGTCAGTCTCCTCTTGGTGCCCCACTGCTCCATGTCGTACTTGGCTCCGGGCTGCAGGCGTCGGTCCTCCAGGTACCAGGTGATTGGCACTGAATCCTCGGGCACCTCACACTCTAGAACAGCCAGGTCCCTCTCCCAGACCTCCAAGTCGATAAGCGGCTGTTTGAACCGCACCGGGGGCTCTGACAAAACAGGGTCAATTATAATTTTGTCTGTATAAATTAGAGACAATAAGACACTTCTATGGGATATTAATTGCTAACACATTACATATTTATATCCCCTTGTTACCTTTTATTGTCCCCCCTCCCTTTGCTCTCTGCGTCATTCCCCCTTCAGAGCACTATCACAACACAATCAGCTGCATCCCGCTAATGAAACTACTGTTTTTGCATATGTGGAAAATGGAGCATGTGTGGGAGCATGGGTGACGTAGGCCTGTGGGCGGAGCCTTGTACTGCTAACCGTAAGGAGTGTTCGAATAGTGCCTGGGAGAGATTGCTAGATGTTATAACATGGTCGAAGAAGTCAATTTTGCACAACACCCCCCTTTACACATGTCAGTGTCACTGCTGTCAGTAAAGCGTCATCTTAAAGCAGCTCACAGAACAAACCCGCAGATCCAGACAAACCCTCTGACAGTCTGTGGAGAGAGCCTAACCACAGCACAGACAGTGATGACAGTTGTCCTCAGCCCTGGCTCTGAGCTGATGTTTTTAGTGGAGTCTTAAATGTGGATTTCTGTGGATCATGTGCGAAACTTGATTCTGCCTTAGTCACATGTGACCTCAGAGACATGTCCAAACCCACTGACTCTGCAGAGCCCTGAAGAGGTCTGAGTGAAGCTCTGTGAGGCAACACTTTAAAATAAACACGCACGGTTGCGTAACTTTGGGTCTAAAGTTTCAAATTGTTGGTATTTGGCTCTGTACCTGATTTTTACTATCGTAAAAACATGAACAACAGAACTAGTTTTTAAACAGTTTGCTATGGTCCAAAGTCATTTCACTTTTCTAACACATTCCTTATATCTATAACGAAAAGAAGCAGCAGCTCAACAGATTTACTTCCTTGTTTTGCAGATGATAAAAATGCTTTATAATTAGATGCAGACAGCACATAGCAGCATTACTTTAACCCTAAGAGATGCTATTCAAATATATCTGTTCTGAGGCAAGACCATTTTTATTTTATTACAATTTATTCAGTTTGACACAAGGCAAATTTGTACTCAACATCAGCATCTCTCAGTGATGGATTAAACTAGTTGTGAGCAGTGTCGTACCTGAGGACCCATCTCCAGATCTTAAGTTAGACTTTCTCAGGACTACGTTAGCTAGAGTATCTTGCTACAGCGCAAGTCTCTATGTAAAAGGTCCATAAAAGTCCTAACCTGGCCCAGGAATTGAACCTGAGACCTTTTGGCTGTGAGGTGAGAGAGCGTCAGAAGAGTGGAGTAATGAGGTCATTTCTGTTGTTAATATAAAAATCTGTTTAATTTTCTGAGAAATAATCATGTACGCTTGGAAACACCCTCTTATTCAATTTTTTTTTTTTTTTTACTTTATTTTGACTACTTTCTGCATTTTAGATACATACGGAAGACATCAAATATATGGGGCAAGATATATGGAATTTTGTAGCTAAGAAAAAAGTTAAATCACTCCACTAAATATTTTTGACATTCCTCAAAGTATCCACCCTTTGCTTTCAAATATATGGGCAAGATATATGGAATTATGTAGCTAAGAAAAAAGTTAAATCACTCCACTAAATATTTTTGACATTCCTCAAAGTATCCACCCTTTGCTTTGTCAACAGAGCTGCAAACCCTTGGTCTTCTGTCAATGAGATTCTTCATGAAATCTCCTGAAATGGTTTTCACTTCACAGCTGTGCCGTGTTAGGGTCAAGAAATGCCAAAAGTGCAAAGCAGTTATTAAAGCAAAGGGTAAAGGTTTATTATTTATTATTATTATTATTTGATTTTATTTATTATTATTTTATTTTTTATTTTTTAATCTAATACAAGTTTTGAGTTATTTTGAGTTTATTTTTTGTTTACAGTGTTCCACATGTGTTCATTCATAATTTTGATGCCTTCAGTGAGAATCTACAATGTGAGTAATCATGGAAAAAGAAAAAATAAATGAAAAAGTGTGTCCAAACTTATGAGTGATTTGAGTGTACGTTTCGGTCCCACACATTTGAGACGTAGCAGAGTCCATGTTGTTTATCACATTTGGATCTCTCTCCTCTGGTTCAGACCACAGCAGCTGCAGTTTTAGTGACCCACTGA
>KN473417.1:24735-43084 GCA_000787095.1 Periophthalmodon schlosseri
TCCTTCCCCCTCCTCTCCCTCCTCCTGTCTCTCTCTGTCTACCTTTCTCTCCCCCCTTTCCTCCTTGGGCTCTGTTTTTCTCCATTTCCTCCTCCCTTCTTTCCTTTTACTCTCCCTCTCACTCTCCTTCTCTCTCCCTCTCTTCTGGCTGTGCTCGAAGAAAATACCAGAACTAAATATCATTGGAAAGTTGACAAGATAATGGACTCATGTGTAAAACACTTTCCTATCAACACTAAACCAGGACTGGACCAGGACTAAACCAGGACTGATGCAAGACTAAACCAAGACTAAACCAGGACAAAACCAAGTCTAAACTAGGACTGAACCAGGTCTAAGCCAGATCTAAAGTACAGTTCTAACTAAGGACTACTAAACACAACACTAAAACATGATAATGTAACTATCAACAGCTCTTCTCTTTGTTAATTACCCACTTCAACACAGAGAGTGCTTGTAATTCTGCAGCATTATCACATTATCTCATGATGTAAAACGTAAGAGTTTAGTTTAATATAAGACGAGCTGTAATATATTTGACATATTTTCACCTTTCTAAACTGAAGCACTCTCTTGTCTAAACATTGGTCACCGAATTCGCTCTTGTTTTCAGGTACAGTTCTCTGGATTTTATGGGGGAAAAAAATCTTTATGTAAATGAAAGCTACAAGGCTCTACCTGCAGTGGACAAAGATCATGTTTTCTTATAATGTGCGATATCATGCACTACGACAGTTATAATACCTATTTAAGTCAGTGGTGGATGAAGTACTCAATTTTTTTACTTAAGTAAAAGCACAGATACCGGAGCAAAAAATCCTCAAGTAAAAGTAAAAGTTTCACATGAAAAAATCTGCTTAAGAAAAAGTAAAAAAAAAAAAAGTAAAAGTATTTCTTGCAGATTTTCAGATCTAATAAAGCTTTAAATATAGTGATTTTGATTTGTGCTGAATTTTGATTTTTTTTTTTTTCTGTCTGTTTTTATTTGTATATTTTAGTAGTGATTTTGTTTGTGCTGAATTTTGATTTTTTTTTTTTTCTGTCTGTTTTTATTTGTATATTTTAGTTTGCTAAAATTATGAAGTTGATAAAAATAAATACTCAGCCTTTTCAGCAAGTCTTAAACATTAATAAAAAATACTTTTACTTTTCAGTCCAGTTCAAAAATGTAGTGGAGTAGAAAGTACAGATACCTGCTCTCAAATGTACTGAAGTAAAAGTAAAAAGTATCCACTGCAAAATCAACATAAGTAAAGTACAGATGCCTAAAAATTCTACTTACAGTACTTTACTACTTTTACTTCATTACGTTCCATCATTGATTTAAGTGTAACTGAAAAGTTTTATGATACAACTGAATTTAAACGTTTCCAGTGTAGCCCTAAATTAAAACTAAAATTCAACAAATTCTTAATAAATTCTCAACAAATTTTAAAGTTACACTTTTGGCACAAACATATGTCAAGAGTTTTTAATAACTGTAAATGGGGATTCATATTGTGCTCTTTTTTTTCCAAATAATAGTTATATTTTTTACAGAAATTCGCTCAAAACCAATCACAGACTAAGCATCCTCTTGATTTAGTAATCTCACTGTACAACTTGCAGATATGAAAAGAATTTAAAGTTGCATTGTGTAACTTTTCTGATGAGGCTTGTCTCCATGGAGATGCTATTCCTCTGCCTGGTATGTTACACAGAATAGCATTAATTTTATCTATCTAATTTATTCAATTACAGGTATTTTATATCACTTAAAATACCTTGAAAAACAGGGGTCACCTCTCCATAGATCTGACCAGCAGGTAGCGAACCCCCCACCAGAAATGTTACACAGTGCAGCTTTAAAATGGCTGTTCCTTAATTTAAAGGGTAGGTTAGACAGCCCTACCCTGGTGCATGTGTTTCCATAGCAACATAAAAGGCGGGAAATGTCTGTGTTTACTTCTATGGGTTTAATTGGAATGACCTCTGAACCCTGCATGTGCGTCACATGACTTACCTCTGTTCAGGCACGCTCCATTTTGTGTCAAATCTTCATCAAAACATTCAACAAAAACGTCTTCAAATCCGCAAAGTCCTGGGGCACAAAGTTCTAGACCATTTTAGCAGGCCTCAGATAGTCCGGGTTGAGTTCTTGGTCGGGTTTTGGTGGTCCCGGAGCAGGTCTAGGCTGAGTTCTGAGTGTGGACTTCCATAGGAGAGGAGAGGGGGATTCTGCCGCAGCTGTCGTCTTCACTAAAAATACTGAGAGATAAAAACGCACTTCCCACACCTGCCACCAGGGGATAAAGATAGGATCGAGCACGCCACCAGTTTAAACAGAGAACTGCAGGAGGAGCCAGGACTGAACCAGGACTAAACCAGGTCTAAACATGGCCTAAACCAGGGCTAAACCAGGACAAAAACCAGGACTAAACCAGGACTAAACCAGGACTCAACCAGGACTAAAACAGGGCTAAAACAGGACTCAACTAGGACTTAAACCAGGACAAACCAGGACTCAACCAGGACTAAAACAGGGCTAAAACAGGACTCAACTAGGACTAAAACAAGACTAAACCAATGTCTAAAGCAGGACTAAAACAAGGGCTAAACCAGGACCAAAACTAGGACTAAAACATGTCTAAACCAGGACTAAACCAGGACTAAATAAAGACTAAAGCAGGACTAAACTAGGACTAGCAGTGCTAAATCAGGACTGAACCAGGACTAAGCCAGGACTGAAATAGGATTAAACCAGGATTGAACCAGGACTAAACCTGGACTGATCCAGGACTAACCCAGGCCTAAATCAGGACTAAACCTGTGCTAAACCATGAACCGGAATTAAACCCACAACTAAACCAAAGTGAACCAGGACTGTATCATAAACCTTGCCTAAATCAGGATTAATCCAGAACTGAACCAGGGCTTAAACAGGACTGAACCAGTGTCCAACCATGTACTCCAAGTGCGAGGTCCATAGAAGAAACAAGAGCTCTAAACCAAACCACATGTTACAGTCATTTAAAGAAACCCTATGATATTTAGACATGTCCAGATCGTTCAAACTACAATGGATTCATTCAGTGGCATCTTGACTTGGCTTTAGCAATGAACACTGGAAATGCCCGACACCTGTGCCGATGGTCCAGATAGAAAGGAAAAATATATATAAATTCTAAATTAAAATAAATATGTGGACAAATCTCCTTTTTCCTCAAACTTTAGCTGTTCTGAATCATAAAACAATGAAGCAAGATACAGGAATATGGGTAAGGATTTAATCAGTCTCACTTTATTTATTTGTTTAAACACACTGAGCAGTAAAATACAATAATAGAAAAGTCTCAGTCATGTCAACCTGTCAGGTCATCAGATCCTGTCAGGGCAGTTTAAGGAGAATAACAGCACTCAGGACAAAAGCGTCCCTCCTCTG
The DNA here is from genome assembly GCA_000787095.1 of Periophthalmodon schlosseri. NCBI lineage: Eukaryota > Metazoa > Chordata > Actinopteri > Gobiiformes > Gobiidae > Periophthalmodon > Periophthalmodon schlosseri. The sequence continues at coordinate 28,157 of KN473417.1, forward strand.
TGTCCTCAATGTCCTGCAGCATCCAGATTGTGTGTTGTTCACTCAAAACAGAAGGTAGAAGCTTTCAAACAGGAAGTCGACATGCTATACGATACTAAAGGACCACAATTCAGTTCTTCATTTTGTCAAAGGTTTATCGGAATCACATGCTAACTAGCTAGACCAGGACTTAAGGACAACACCATGTAAAGTCTGCACTTGGACTAAACCAGGACTAAGTTCGTTCAAACAGGGTTTAATACAAAAATAACCACACATTGAAGAGTGAGTTTATTGGCAAGTATTCATTAATATACAACAGGTCTGTACCAGTCTGAGCGGCTTTGTAGGGTTAAAAAACAAGTTTGAAAAGGAAAATGCTCCAGTGTTTAAAGGAACTTTAGATGTGAATTTGGTCATGGTCATGGTCACATTTTTATATAGCACTTTTGCACCTTCAAGGCACTCAAAGCACTTTAAGTAATTTCATAAACTTGACTTAACCATGTCTCCAAATACGAGGTAAACATGTTCAAATCAATAGCTTTCACTGGTAACAACTGTAACACTGATATATTCTTAATTACAAAAACACAGGACAAGTTGTTTACGTTATAATTTGGTGTTTTCAAGTCTCTTATCCAATCAGAAAGCAGAATGAGCCTCACATGACTCTTTCATTTGGGTTGCCAGTTTCAATGCAATGAAATCCAGTTAGTTTAAACCTAAAATGACTCTCTCTGATCTGAATGGTCACTACTTAAACCCCAGCACCTGCAGCCAAACATGAATCAGTGCGAGTGCAGCCTCTGCAGCTCAGTGAGTGAATTGTGGAGGTTCTTTCACATGATGCCTGTCCATACACTGAGAATGAGACACACTTGTATGTGTCTCTCTCTGCAGGTTAAGGCTCTGGACACACAGGCTCAGTTGTGATTGTAATGCCCTTTTAAAAACAGTAAGACCAGTATAATAAAATGCAGGTGAATAAAGACACAGACAAATGCAGGCTATGTTCAGAGGTGAGTTTCAGATGATATCGAGCCGAGCGAAGGACTGGTCTGTTCCCAGATTATTCTCCACAAACACCTCGTATTTTCCTGAGTCTTGGAGCTGAGCGTTTTTGATGGTCAGGATGGTGCTGGTGTCACCGATGTCGAAGAACACTCTGAAACAAAAACAGTTAAGCTTAGACTAGGAGTTATATCTGCAAATAGGTCTTTCATGATTTAGTTTATAAGTTAGTCCTGGTTTAGTACTGGTTTAGTCCTGATTTAGTCCTTGGTCAGTCTTAGTTCATTCACACTCTGCATGGTACAGTGAGGAGTTGTACATAAATAATAATAATAAGAAGAAATAATAGCTGTTAGATTGTGATTGTGAAGTTGTGACACATCTAGGCAATATCATCTTAAAACAGGGTTAAAGCCCTACTACTGGACATTTCATCAAATTAGAACACGGTTAGGGTTAAATATCTGAATAATTAATACCCCCCACATAGGTCATTTCTACTGTATATTGAGAATTTAACCAATTAAAGGTTGAAATATGCAGACTAGTGTCAGGTAAATAATATTTATGAGTAATGTTTATTGTTCATGAAAATCTGATTTTTAAAAATTGTCTTGTGTTTTAGTCTGTATCAACTTTCAAGCCATGGCAACCGTCCTCCTTGGTCATAGCAATAAAGCAATCATAATATTATATCTTTTGAATGTGGAAAGGTCCTTTATGGGTTCTAATTCAGGAAGGGTCAGGATGGGTCCTTCAAATCAGGAAGGAATTGTTATCAAACATATGATTGAACTGAACAAATTATTCTGTTGAATCGTTGCAGCCCTCTTGAAGTCACCTGTGGTAGTTACCTTTCGTCTTCATCAATGTCGTCTCCATCCTTCAGCCAGGCCACCAGTGGGGGGGGCTCTCCACTGATCTCCGCCTTCAGAGTCACAGTGCAGCCTCGTTTGGACCTCAGGCTGTCAGGACCTTTCGACACTTTGGCCGGGACTGAAACAACACAGATATGTTAAAGTGAGGGACTGAAACAACACAGATACTGTATGTTATAGTGATGACTGAAACAACAGTGAGGGACTGAAACATCACAGACATGTTATAGTGAGGGACTGTAACAACACAGACATGTTATAGTGAGGGACTGAAACGCTTAAACAGACATGTTATAGTGAGGGACTGAAACATCACAGACATGTTATAGTGAGAAACTGAAACGACACAGACATGTTATAGTGAGGGACTGAAACGCTTAAACAGACATGTTATAGTGAGGGACTGAAGCAACACAGATATGTTATAGTGAGGGACTGAAACAACAAAGACATGTTATATGAGGGACTGAAACGCTTAAACAGACATGTTATAGTGAGGGATTGAAACAACACACGTTATAGTGAGGGACTGAAACAGCACAGACATGTTATAGTGTGGGATTGAAACAACACACACTTGTTATAGTGAGGGACTGAAACAACACAGACATGTTATAGTGAGAGACTGAAACAACACAGACATGTTATAGTGAGAGACTGAAACAACACAGACATGTTATAGTGAGAGACTGAAACAACACAGACATGTTATAGTGAGGGACTGAAACAACAAAGAAGTGTTATAGTCAGGGACTGAACAAACAATACATTATAGTTAGGGACTGAAACAACACAGACATGTTATAGTGAGGGACTGAAATGACACAGACATGTTATAGTGAGGGACTGAAACAACACAGACATGTTATAGTGAGGGACTGAAACATCACATACATTATAGTGAGGGACTGAAACAACACAGACATGTTATAGGGAGGGACTGAAACATCACAGACATGTTATAGTGAGAAACTGAAATGACACAGACATATTATAGGGAGCTTCACAAACTTGTCATATTAATCTTATGAGTTAATATCCTTTGACAGCAATCACGTCTTTGGAGTTGGATAATGGCACCACTTTCTGAAGCTATTGTCCAAATATTATTTGACTTTTTACAGAGATATTAACCATAAACCAGATCAACCAATCTGTAATCTGACAGTTAAATAGCAAACTCACCATAAACCATAAACTTCTGACCTGTCTCCAGCTCAGGTTAAACTATAGGATTCAAAAATGTGCTGATGTCACATGAACCCAACCAATACACCTACTCACTGTGTTCCTGCTCCAGTCTCCTCACGTTATCCTATAGTCAGAGTCGCAGTACTCAGTTTCATACTTTTTAAAGAAATTGTACTTTTCAGAGTACTTTTCTAGCAGCATACTTTTATTCCTACTTGAGAAATATTTTGACAACAGTACTCTTACTTGAGTAAAAGTTGTGGTTCCTCTTCCCTCTGTGAGTAAATCTACAAGTAAGAAAAGCTTTATGTCGACAATATGAAATGATTTGAACATTTGTGTTTCTTGCAGCTCCTTCAGATATGATTTAGTTTGGCTCATTTTTGTGTCTGTCTCTTTAAGCTAGTCCTGCTTAAGTAGTAGTTTATCCTAATACTTTTTAACTCTTACTTTTCATTTCTTGGACCACTACTTTGTACTTCTACTTGAGTAATATTATTTTGAAATAACATTATTCTTACTTAAGTACCATTTCTGGTTACTCCACCCACCTCTGCCTATAGTATAGAAGACCTCATTGGTCCAGACTCACCCTCCACTGTGATGCAGGCGGAGTCTTGCGTCTGTCCAAATGGATTCTTCACGGTGACGGTGTATTTTCCAAGGTCGCTCAGCTCGCCGTCCCGCACCACCAGCGCCACCACGTCCGGGTCCTCAAACACGTACCGGTACTTGGGCCCGTCCTGCAACTGGCAGCCATCTTTGGACCAAACAATGAAGGGGTCGGGGAACGCGGAGACCCTGCAGGAGAGTTTAGCAGCACTGCCCTCCACCAGAATCACGTCTCTCAGATTCTGCAGTGTGAGGGATGAAGATGTTGAGATTTATTAGTTGGTTATTCTTTCTTTTCAAAGTAATCAGAACACACTGGAACATTCTCACCTGCAGGATCCGAGGAGGGCCCTTCTCCCGCAGCTCCTTACGAGACCTGAGGAGATGGTCGGGGAAACATGAGGAAAAATAGTGGAAGCTTGGAAAAGTAGGTCACACTAACACAAAGGTTGTTGGTAGTGATGGGACTTCTTTTATGGGATCCGAATCTTTTGGATCCGTTCCTTTCAAAAAGCCGTTCAAAAGACTGGCTTTTTTACTATTTATTTATAAGACAGAAGCCAATGTGAGAACTCGTTCTATCTACAAACTAATCACAGAAAGAAATGACAAGGCTCAGATGTGTTTAAAATGGTTCAAACTGACAGTGGGAGTGTGTTTACCCTTTCAAATTATGCATAATCTAGATAAAATGTTGCACTACAGTCATAATCATTATTGTAATGAAAATCATAATCATAATAAAAACTGTTTTTATGATGCCAAATCTGTTTTTTTAATTTGTGCACAAAGCTCTCAGGTGTGTCTCCTGCTCTGCTTCTGTGCTGATTCTTGTGTTGGTTCAGCGTTAATCAGGATAAAAATGCAAAAAAAGAAAATGATTTGGTTCGCCAATACAAAGTTCCTTAAGGGTCTGATGACGACCAACATAAGCTTGAGCTCTTTTTGTTATAAAAGTTAATCGACATGCATCAAAAATGAGCATTTTCCAAAAATACTGTCAAATATTTGCAGTATTCATAAAGTGATGAGTATTAAACTTCATGGTTCATGGTTCCCTTTGACATAATGGGTCGACCGCTGGGAGCATGTGAAGTAAACCTCCTCCACCTGCTCCTAATATTTCAGTGCCAGTGTCTGGAGGAACAAACATGTTCTTGGGACCAGACTCCATGTTCTCTATATGAAAAGTGCACATCACTGGGTTTGTGAGGGCCCTCCCTGCACTGGGCCCTGGGTAAACAAGTACCACTGTGTATTGTTACTATAGAATTCCATGAAAGTTATGTTCACTGTACCTGTGTCCTCTGTATGAAGCCTGGATCCTGATGGCCGCCTCCTGGACCTGAGGATCTGAGATGTTGATGGTGCAGCCCGGAGGAGGAGACACTTTGGTGGACATCTGAAACAATATCCACAAAACTATATTTATCCAACCACACCACAACATCTGCAGATTAACTAGAGACATTTAAGATGCCCCCATATCAGTGTAACACTACAGGGATATAGAAGGATGGGAGGGCATCTGGCACATCTTACCTTGGTTGAGTCTTCCACAGTCCAGCGCTGGTTCAGACCACACATTGGCTCTTTATACTGGGTCCAGAGGAGGGCTAAAGGGGGTCCCAGGTCTACTTTAAGTCCCAGACCTGGATTCCTGCCTTGTTTGGATCTGGTCCGGATTTAGACTCTGGTTTAATAGTTGTGGGAATACTGACATTCTTTAGATGGGAGGTCTAACTGTCAGATTGCAGATTTGTTGGCCTGGTTTATGGTTAATATCTCAGTAATTACATGTCCTATCCACATGAAACAAAAACTGGCACAAAGTTCAGTGTGTTCTCTCTCAGTATAAATAAAAAAGTCCAATGATTTTTTCACAATGGCTTCATAAAGTGGTTCCATTTTTCAACCCCAAAGACGCAAGTGTTGTGAGTTGACAGGACTTTGTGGAGCCGATCCCAAACAAATAATGAGAAGGTTCTACATTTGTGGATCATGGAGATGTCTTTCAAAAACAGTGAGTCTCCCATAGATTTATATAGACCCCGCCCTCCATTTGAAATTATGACATCATCACATTGTAATAGTATCTCCTAGTTTTCCTCTGGCTCCATAGTGGAGTCATGGGTGCCACCTAACCCTGCAGAACTATGCTGGAATTATGCTCTTGGGCAAGACACTTTTGTTGTGATGTCAATCTGAAGGGGGAGTGACTTAGCGTGGGGAGCAAAGAGAGGGGGTAATCTGAGTATCAAAAACGAAACTGAAACATATTAAACATGTTAATAAATAACATGTTAATAACATAGTGAAATATGAGTTAGCAGTTAATACTCCATAAAAGTGTAATACCGCTAACCTTGCACAGCAAGATGGATTCTCACGATATGTGTGAGTTCACAAACTCATGAGAATCCATCTTGAAGGGCTCCCGCTGTAAGGTTAAGCAGGCGGGTGGACCAATCACAGAGCAGCATTGAGGTTTGTGCGGAAGCCAAAGGCAAAGCGTTCAGGTGAACTAAAACAAACATGGCGACGCTGATGAACTTCAGCCTATTTTAGCGTCAGTACAGATAATTTTGCTTGTGAAAAATGTCCAGAAGGTCAGTGCTTTGTGCATTTGTGGACAGATGTCTGTGCTTTTTTCTCAGCTGGATGTAACAAAAGTAAAATTTTTCGTCTTCTTCTGCTGCTGTGACGCTTCAGCCAATCAGATTTAAATAATCGGCATGACGTTCAGCGAGAGCCATCTTAGAGTGATAAAGTAGAACTCAGTTCAGAGTGACACACATGAATCTGGCGTGAGCCAGGTTATAATACTCTCTTTAACTGTTACATGTTCAACTACTAGCTCCAAGGTTATCACAGCACTACACTGCCATTGTGTCTTTGGGCAAAACACCTCCTCCTCCTGCCCTGTGATAGGTAACTGGTTGTGGTCACTGATGGTGGAGTGTGACTGTGGAGAGAAGGGAAGTGGAACCAAAAGAATAATATTGAATTTTTAATAAATAAAAATGAAATAAAATAAATTCCCAAATCATAATTTTGAAATAATTTCTGTTTTATTAAATTCATATTTGTAGCAGCGTCATGCTGTTTCCATGCCACAAATAAAAGTTTAACAGACACTCGCTCAATAAATAAAATAAGAGCTGTCGACCGCACTCACATTCAGGAGTCAAAACTAGGACAAAATGAGCAAAAAATTCTAAAAATGTCCGAGAATAAACTCCAAAATTCTGAAAGTTTGGTTTTAAGTCTGGTATGACACGAGGCACGGCAACACCAAAATATTCCTAACAAAATACAACGTTTTTCTGTTAAAATCTGATGTTTTTTCTGCACAAACTCTATACTATACTAACAGTGTGAGAATGAGTTTAGAACTGAAAAACAAAAGATCAAGGAAAACCAGATTAATAACAAAATTAGCAGCAGGTGAAACTTGTAACTAAACATGGACACAGTTTAATCCTGGTTCCAATTTAACACTGCTAAAATGACTTGGGGAATAATAAATTAATGAGATTATTTCTAAAGCTGAACTCCTGCTGTAAACGTCATCTCTCCGTGTGTCCTAACTCTTAAAGGGAAGTTCAGTTTTAGCCCTTTTTGAGAACACGTCATTGTTAAAGCCTGAAAAACCTGGAACTCATGAAATGTATGTGAGTTTAGACCTGGTTTAGACCTGGTTTAAACCAGGTTGAGCTCTGGTTTAGACCTGGTTTAGACTCAGTTTAGACCTGGAATAGAACTGATTCAAACCTGGTTCAGACCTGGTTTAATCCTGTTTTAGACTCAGTTTAGGCCTGGTTTAGACCTGGTTTAGACCTAGTTCTGACCTGGTTTAGACCTGGTTTGGACCTGGTTGAGTTCTAGTCTTACTGAACTAGTTTAAACCTGGTTTAAACCTGGTTTAGACCTGTTTTAGACCTGGTTTAGACCTAGTTTAGACCTAGTTTAGACCTGGTTTGGACCTGGTTGCGTTCTGATTTTATTGAACTGGTTTAGACCTGGTTTAGATCTGGTATAGATCTGGTTTAGATCTGGTTTAGACCTGGTTTAGACCTTGTTCAGACCTGGTTTAGACTTGGTTTAGGCCTAGTGCAGACCTGGTTTAGACCTGGTTTAGACCTAGTTTAGACCTGGTTGGTGCCTGGTTGCGTTCTGGTCTTACTGAACTAGTTTGGATCTGGTTTAGATCTGATTTAGACCTGGTTTAGACCTAGTTTAGACCTGGTTGGTGCCTGGTTGCGTTCTGGTCTTTACTGAACTATTTGGATCTGGTTTAGATCTGATTTAGACCTGGTTTAGACCTAGTTTGGGCCTGGTTTGGATCTGGTTGAATTCTGGTCTTACTGAACTAGTTTAGACCTAGTTTAAACCTGGTTTAGACCTGGTTTAAACTCACATGAAGAATCTACTCTCTAGATTGAAGTCATAAAGGGAAATAGAGTTGACTCATTTATATAACAGTATAATTTCATTACTACAACTATATTTAACAGTGCACTGCTTAAGGTGCAAATTATTTCAAAGCTCCTATATTCTGCTAAGCTTCTTTACTCTGTGTAACCCTGTTCTAATGTGATGAAATGTCCCTTAAAATGCATTATATGGGAGCTTTAAATAGTACGTAATTCTAAACAGTCATTTTGAGTTCATTAAGGGCATAATTAGCTTAGCTTCTAGCATCTTCATTCAAAAGATGTTAGACACATAAAGCGAACAGTACAAGAGTTAGCAAAGGCAGAAGTTTAGACTTGTACAAGAATAGACTCGAAAAAGGAAGAGATATTTATCCAAAAGTGTACAAACTCTGAGGTACGGAGACACGACCAGTCCGGTAACAAACAACGTCCAGATACAAAAATATAGAAATCTCATTAAAAGATCCAAGATGGCATCCGTGTCCAGGATCCAAAATGGCGTCCGTGTAGTGAAGTCTTTCAGTTCATGTGATGTCATAGAAATCCCAAAGAGCCCAAGTTTAAAATCAAAATGGAGGACAGTTGAATGCAGATTTGTTGACCTGGTTTACGGTTAGTATATGTGTAATTACTGGGCCTATCCACATGAAACAAAAACTAGCACAAAGTTCAGCGTCTTCTCTGTCAGCATAAATAAACTAACATAAAATTATGTAATTACTATAGTTTCAAAATGTGGGTTGGTAAAATGAAAAGACTTTAAAGGTGTATTTTGTATCCATGGATATATTATGGTTTTGCCTTGAAATTTCCACAGTATGGCATTAAACAAATCTTTTCTCCATGGAGACAAGCCAAGCTACAGGTTAGATTTGTGGAGAGGTGACCCTGTTCACAGTAACAATGGAGGTATTTTCAGTAACAAAAAACACCTATAAATGGAATAAATGCAAGTACGGTAAGCTAGATAAGTTTAATGTCATACTGTGGATGACTCCAGGCAACGCTATGAATTTTCATGGAGACAAACATAATATTAATTTGGGATTTTTTTTAAACCAATTGTTAAAACATAAGAATAAGGGTCAACATTTGTGTATCATAAGTTTGGATATTTCTTTCAAAAACAGTGAATCTCTCGTAGAGTTATATTGGCCCCTGCCCTCCATCTGAAACTATGACATCATCACATCCCATGTTTTTGATTGACAGATGGAGGAGCTCACTGATTGGCAGGTGTGGAGGTTGTGGACGGGGCTAAGGTGGATGCGCTCATTAATTGACAGACGTGGCGGATGTGGGTGGGGCTAGGGTGGGCGTGGCCGAGCTCTGGTATGACCGTAAAAGGACTTTATGTTTGGTGGCGTTCAGGCCTCGGCGTTTCTGTTGCTCGGAGACGAATTCTTTGAGCCGCGTCGTGGTGAAGGTGAGAGTCTGACGCCGAAGTCTCATCAGGTATGCGTCCTGTAACCACGAGTTACTGTAGCAGTCTTTGATGGACGGACGCGCCCTAAGAGAGAGAAGAGAGTGTCAGATGCCCTCCCTTTGCATCACATACCCTCCCATCCTGTGTCTGTGTGTCAGATGCCCTTCCTGTGTCTCCATGGGGTCTTATTCTGTGTAAAAGCTGCTAACCGTGTAGTTTAGATCGCTACAAACATGTTCTGAAATGCATGGGATTCTTGGATTAGTTTATCAGTTCAGATTTCAGTCTTCTCTACACGTGTGTCAGATGTCCCCCCTGTGTGTCAGATGCCCTCCCTATATGTCAGATGCCCTCCCTCTCACCAGGGGTAGCTGCAGAGGATCTTCTTGAGGAAAAGTGAGGCACTTTGGGACACGTTCTGATAAAGTCGACTCAAATCAAACTTTGCTGCCTGGATACGGACTTCAGTCTCCTGAGGATCCTGGTCCAGGAATGGGGACCTGCCACTCAACCTGAAAGAGACTGGGGTTAGTCCTGGTTCAGTCCTTGTTTAGTCCTGGTTCAGTCCTGGTTCAGCCCTGGTTGAGTCCTGTTTCAGTTCTGGTTCAGTTCTGGTTCAGTCCTGGTTCAGTCCTTGTTCAGTCCTGGTTCAGTACTGCTTTAGTACTGGTTTAGTCCTGGTTCAGACTCACATGATGAAGGTGAGGACTCCTATACTCCAGATGTCGGCTGGAGGACCGACCACGTCTCCCTTTAACATCTCAGGAGCTGAACAGAAACATCAGATACACTTTAAATAGTAAATACAACATGGTTAGACTGCTCACTTCACTTAAAGAAGGCATATTGTGCTTGTGTCTGTGATATAGTTATAACTGTCCATAACTGTTACCTAGCAACCATAATGTAAACAAGGGCCAAAGTTCATCTTATCTACACAATAGTTACTGTTTGAGCAATAAATATATATGACATGTGACAACACCTTTATTTTGTTAAATCAATGTTTAATCTGTCAGAAAAATGTGTCCTTTGTGTGTAAATTATTCCTGCATTTTCAAGGGAATTTTTTGTATTGATAACAAGACTGAGAGATTCCTTTTTGGAACAACAGTGCACTTTGTAACTTTTCTTGAGGTGATTGTCCTTATACTCACATGTGTAGTAAATGTACTACAGTAGAAGTACTCACACTTGTACTCTAGCATCCCGATGGCTATAGTAAAAGTATTCCAGTAATTGTATACTCACACATGTACTCTACCGCAGTGTTTTTCAACTACTGTGCCGCGGCGCACTAGTGTGCCGTGAGATATTGTCTGGTGTGCCATGGGAAATTATCCAATTTCACCTAATTGGTCTGAAAAATATTTTTGAAAACGAATTAATTATTATCCTCAAATAATGTGCCGTTGTCGAGTGTCTTCTAAAAAATATTTTTTGAAAACAAATTCATTATTATCCGCAAATAATGTGCCGTTGTCGAGTGTCTGCCAATCACTAAACAGCACAGAGTAACCATGTAATACTCTTTCATATCAGTAGGTGGCAGCAAGTAGCTAATTGCTTTGTACTTTGAGACAAGAGAATTAGTGATGCATGGATGCGTCAGGTGGCAGTGCGTTGGATGATGTTGTGCACATGGTAAACTTTGTAAAGACACGACCCGAGAAAAGTCGCATGTTTGCATCTTTGTGTGAGGAAATGGGAGCGGAGCATAAAGCCTTGCTGTTTCATACGGAGGTCCGGTGGTTGTCACGCGGCAAGGTCTTGGGCCATGTGTAAGAGCTGCGGGAGGAACTTAAAGTGTTTCTGACAAATTAGAGGTCCGATTACACAAAGCTGCTTGCAAGTGATGAGTAATGGCAGATATTTTTCATCAACTGAATGAACTGAACACACGAATGCAAGGCCGAAATGAAAACCTGCTTACAAGTACAGATAAAATAAATGGATTCCGTTCAAAGGTTCAACTCTGGCAACAACATGTGGAAAGTGGCAATCTTGAAATGTTTACACTCACCAAGCAATGGCAAGATGTTAACACTGCTGCACTGTGTGAGATAATAGAACATTTAAAAAGAAGATGTCATTTTATTTTTCTTCAGCCTCCACTGAATGCCTTGACTGTGTTCAGGACCCATATAGCTCAGCATCAGTTGGTGGGAAGGACATGACTTTACAGGAGCAGGAGGAACTAACTGAACTGAGACAAAACCGTGGTTTAAAGCTAAGCTTTGCAGATGTACCTTTGGACAGTTTTTGGTTGGCTACTTCCAAGGGGTTCCCCATTATTTAGACATTTAGACTATTTTGACATTGCTCCCATTTTCTACGACATATCTGTATGAGGTGAGTTTTTCAAGCCTGACTGCTATAAAAACTAAAAACAGAGAGAGACTGAGGGTTGTTGAGGAAGAGCTTCGTGTGTGTCTTTCTTCAATTCCTGCCAGGATATCAGCTGTGTTCATCCAAACAGGCCCAGGTTTCACACTGAGTGAGTAGACATATTTTATTTTATTATAAAATACTTTTTCTTTGTGTTTATCTGATTCCTATTCAAGAAACTTTGATGAGAACGACTTTATATTGTAAATATAGGCTATAGAGTTTCATTTTTAACATTTTCTGCTGGTGGTGTGCCTCGTGATTTTTTCAATGAAGAAAATGTGCCTTGGCTCAAAAAAGGTTGAAAAACACTGCTCTAGCGTCCCAATGGCTAAATTCAAGTATTGCAGTACTTGTATACTCACACATATACTCTAGCGTCCCGATGGCCGGGTTGAACTGTTTGAGGAACAGTGGGTTGAAGTTCTGGGCAGTTCCAAAGTCGATGATCTTCACAGAGTTCATGAAGGTCACGATGATGTTCTCAGGCTTCAGGTCCAGATGGAGGATCCTCCTGGTGTGGAGATAGTCCAGACCCTGAAGGATCTGCACCACGTAGGACACCACATCGTCCTCAGAGTATCGGAACCTGAGCAGATACAGAGAGAAGCATTTAGTTTAACCTGAGCTGGAGACAGGTCAGAACTCTCAAGTGGACTTTGCTGTTTGACTGTCAGATTGCAGATTTGTGGTCCTGCTTTATGGTTAATATCCCTGTGTGTCTCTGGGTCACTCTAACTCTCTCAGTCATGCGAAGTGATGCGAAGTTTCACATTCTAGAATTTGACTGTACGTGTCGTCCCTGTCTGCACCTGTCTGCTCCTGTCTGCACCTGTTGTACCTGTCAATGAGGCTGTGCAGGAGCTCCTTGCCGCTGCAGTATTCGCAGATCAGGACGAGGTATCTGGGGGTGACGTAGGCCTCGTGCAGAGCCATGATCCTCTCGTGATGAAGAGACTTTAAAATGTCGTACTCCTGAAGGACGCTCTGCTTCGTCTCCGCTTCGTACGGAACAATTTTAGCCATAAACAGGTTTCCAGTGGAGTTCTCCCGACACTCACGGATCACGCCAAAACGACCTCTGGAGAGGGAGAGAGGGAGAGGAGGATAGAGGGATAGAAGGAGAGAGGGAGAGAGAGAGAGGTGGAGAGAGGAAGAGAAGGAGAGAGGTAGAGAGGAGGAGAGGGAGAGAGGTGGAGAGGTAGAGAAGGAGAGAGGAAGAGAAGGAGAGAGGGAGAGAAGGAGAGAGGAAGAGAGAGGAGGTTATAACCAGGCACACGCCAGATTAATAAATGTAGCAGAATTTTGCTCTACACATTATCAATCTGGTGAATGGCTCTAGCTGAAAGTGATCAGGACAAATACTCCGAGCTGATTGGTCGAAGCGTCACAACAGCGGAACAAGGCGAGAAATCAAACTTTCATTAAATCCAGCTGAGAGAAGAAGTACAGACAAATGCACAAAGGTCTTCCCTCTGCACGTTTTTCATAAACCAAATTGTCTAAATATTTGTTTTGGTTTGTTTCGGTGCTTCACCTTTGGCTCCTCCCAAACTACAATGCTGCTCTGTGATTGGTCTGAACTACTGGTGGCCTGGGCATAATCACAAGATGGACTCTCGTGAGACTGTGAACTCACAAATATCTCGAGGATTCATCTTATGGCGCAAGGTTAGGGAGGTTAAACTTAACGTACATTTTAAAAAGCAGAATACATACATGCACTGAACGTAACATACAGTGTAAAATATGTTTATCTTTGAGTTAATGAGAGTAGTTATCCCCCTCACCTGGCCTTCTCGTCCATAAAGGTGTAGGGTTTTTGGGGTACTCCCTGTCGGAGCGCTCCCTCTCCGGCCTTCCCCAGCAGAGGTGTCCTTCGTCCAGACGGAGTGATCCTTCCAGAGGGCGGTCCGCGGCCCTCTGCCCCAGCCTGGATTACCGGAGTCAGGCTCTGCACCACCACCACAGGGGGAGACACCACCACAGTGGGAGGGGGCACTACAGAGGGAGGGGGCATAGACGCACTCTGCGGCTGGGACGAGGGCACCGGGGCTGGGGCAGTGGAGGAGGGAGGCTGGGCTGGAGGAGTCTTCCTAGAGGAGGCAGCGACGTACATGGGGACAGAGGATATGGGTTTGCCTGGAGAATAAGAATAAGACAGAAATATATCGTCATTGATAAAAATCACAACAATTTACAGTTGAACAGATCGCTGAGCAATAATAATATTTATATAAATTATAAGTACAGATTTTATTCAGGAAAACTATTGCACAGGACTAAGACTAAACCAGGTTTGAAGAGGGGCTAAACCAGGACTAATCTAGGATTAAACTAGGAATAAATCAGGACTAAATCAGGACTAAACCAGGACTGAACCGGATAAACAGTACACCAGGGCTAAACCAGGACTAATCCAGGACTAAACCAGGGCTACACCAGGACTAACCCAGGACTAAACCAAGACTAAACCAGGACTGAACCAAAGACTATACCAGGTCTAAATCAGAACTAATCTAAGACTACACCAATTGTAAACCAGCCCTAAACCAAGACTGAACTGAATTTGTAAAGTTAAACAAAACTTGGACAGAACCAGATGTAAACTAGGACTAAACCAGGACTAAACCAGGATTTAACCAGGTCTAAACAAGGACTAGGTCAGGTCTGAATGTTGTCAAATGCAGCACTAATCATGAAGAACACTAAAATTGAATACAGTTATTAAATTACCGTATTTGTTACTTGTTTTGTAGTTTTTGTACTTACTTATCTAAATTATTACTGCAAGAAGACAACATATTTAAACCAATTCTAAACCAATACAAAGCACTAAAATAAAAACTCAAGTTAAGTATTCATAAATGTCTAGTTCTCACCGATGGCAGCTGGTGGCGAGGGCGGCTTGTTGATCGGACTTTGCGGTTTGGGCGGGACCACGGGAGGAGGAGCTAGCTTCGGTTTGGACACGCTAATGCTAAGGGTGGATTTGAGCGTT
>KN473419.1:0-17910 GCA_000787095.1 Periophthalmodon schlosseri
TTGTGAAACATTCCAAGCAAAGCAATATACATGGAGAAAATCAGAGGCAGAAAAGTTATATAGTGCACCTTTAAGCTTCAGACAGTCCTGCATTAAAGCCAGTGGTGGAAGGTAACAAAGTAGTAAAGTACTGTACTTAAGTACAGTTTTTAGGTATCTGTACTTTGGAGTACATTTTAAAGTGGGTACTTTTTACTTGTACTTTATTACATTTGAGAGAAGGTATCTGTACTTTGTACTCCACTACATTTTTGAACAGGACTGAAAAATATTTTTTATTATTGTTTGAAATCTGCTAGATAAAAAATGACCCATTCAATAGTTTTGCTGAAAAAAAATTCAGCACAAAACTTTTACTTAATTGAGTATTTTTCTGCTCCGGTGTCTGCACTTTTACTTAAGTAACAAAACTGAGTACTTTTTCCACCACTGATTAAAGCTAGGCCACGTCTTGTTTTAGACCTGGTATACACCCAGCTTTGGTTTAGTTTTCGTCTAGTCTTGGTGAAGGCTGCCAAATATTTTAATGGATGGTACTTCTTGATGATTGCCTCTTCTGTAGATGGGTCTCTTTCCACGCACGTTAGCAAGCAAAGCTAATGACGCTATTACGAAGTTTAAAAGTCTTTCATCACCTCAGTGAAAGTGGTGTATCCACAATATTTACCTCCCTGCCCCTTTGAAAACGTTTCTTTTGTCAGGCTGTGTAAGATATAAGACTTGGACAAACCTGATGACAAACAACCTTCACCTGTGAATGTCTCACATACCACTGTTCACTCAGTCTGTCAGTGTCCATTTAGGAAACAGATGAGGACTGTTAACATTCTGTCTTATTCTGTATAAATATGGCTAATCCTGTTTAGATCTGTACAAACATTGCCTGACATATAATTCTTTAGTTTTGTCACTTCTTATGTTCAAATAATCGTCTTTGTTCAACTGACTTGTCACATAATCTTCTTGATGACTGCTGATTACTTACATATTTTATTTAAAAACACAAAAATGTCCAGTTAAAGGGGCAGTACCCTTTTTTCATTTTAAAGCAAAATTTATTTTCCCCCAGTATGGATATATTGTAAAAGCCACTTAAGGTCAAAATGAGACAGCTGTGTGCTGTCATCAGCAGTGGTGGATGAAGTATTTAATTTGTTACTTAAGTAAAAGGACAGATACAGTGGCAAAAAGTTACTCAAGTAAAAGTATCACATGAAAAAAATCGACCTAAGTAAAAGTATTTAAGTACCCATTTAAAAATATACTTTTAGAGTAAACAGTAAAAGTATTTCACACAGATTTTAGTAAAGAGTTAAGCACAGTGATATTGATTATGATAATGACACAGATACCACAGACATGGTAAAATAACCCCTAAAATCATATGAAAAGTACTTTTTACTTTTCAGTCCAGTTAAAAATGTAGTGGACTAGAAAGTAGAGATACTTTGTAGATGGACTTTGTAAATGTAAGGAAGTAAAAGTAAAAAGTATCCACAGTAAAATGTACTTAAGTAAAGTAGATACATAAAAATTGTACTTAAGTATAGTACTTTACTACTTTTACTTCATTACCTTCCACCACTGGTCATCAGTGAACAAGGAAGTAATGCAAGTGTACTGTTAGCATACAAGTTATTGATAGCATAATCATGATGGCAAACCTCTGCTCTAGTCTCTGAAAGTTGTGAAACGTGCTTATAAAGTCATGGCAGTGAATAATTAGGATGCTCAGAATGCATAAGGTACATGAGGAATAACCATTTAAAATGAACTGTATCTGTTTTTCACATTTTTAAGACAGTAAAAATCAAGTACAGCATATTTAATTTTTGTTAGTTATTTTGTTAGTAAGTGTGTTGTCCTGGCTGGCTGCACTATAAAATCCCATATAGTTTGTTTTTTATTCTATCTAAAGACTGTAGATTTAACCTTTTTTTTTCTGTGTTTATCTTTAGTCTGGGCCTTTTTCATATTAGAGACTGATGTTGCAACAGTTTAAGCCCCAAAACCAAATCAAAATCGAGTTTTATCCTTTAATTTGGCTCCATAAACGGTTTACTTGTTGAATGAAAACAATGTTTGTTATTAGTCATTAGCTTGATATTTGACAGTGGATTATGGGCTTTATAACATGTTACAGTTACTAGTTATCTGTACTAGTTATCTGTACTTTACTAATTTTACAGTGTATACTTTTTACTTTTACTTCGTTACATTTGAGAGCAGGTATCTGTACTTTCTACTCCATTACAGTTTTTAACTGGACTGAAAAGTAAAAAGTAATTTTCATATGATTTGAGGGGTTATTTTTACCATGTTTGTGGTAACATCCTGACGTAAGTTTTTGAGTTCTGGCTTCAGCTTTGAGCAAACAAAAATACATTTTAAAAAATGTATGTATTGTTACGATTGACCAAAATATGTATCAGTTTTAATCAATATCACTACATTTAACACTTCAACAAATTAGCAACACTTGTGTGAAATACATTTTTAAACAGGTCCCTAAATACTTTTACTTAAATAATTTTTTTCATGTGATACTTTTACTTTTACTTAAGTAACTTTTTACCTCTATAGCTGTACTTTTACCTAAGTTACAAAATTGAGTCACTGTCATTGTATTACCAGGGAAATGAGAACTATACATTTACTTTTAATGCACTATTTTACAAACTTTTGGTTATCATACTGTTTCAATATTTTTCATACATAGGCCACTATTCATGGGTTTCAAACTATGGCAACAGTCCCCTGTTGACATAGCAATTAAGCAAGTCAAATTAAAGTCAACTTTCAAGAGCTTTCAACCATACTCATACTCAGAGTTGTATTTAGATTGATTCATGCATATTTGACTAATCCTGTATTATTCTGCATTTGAGGTTTGAGTGCTCAGAAAATATCTGTTTTCACCTACCCCCTATCTCTGCCCACTTTACTGTGCTGATTTGCAATTTTTTAAAGGGCCCATATTACGCTATTTTCTGATCTATGTTATAATGTTGCTTCCTCATCAAAAACAGGCCTGGAGTTGTGTTTTGTTTCATTCACATGTTTAACACACAAACCCTGCATATTTAGGCTGTGTTCTTCTCTCAAACTGAAAACACTCTGTTGCACCTTGTGATGTCATGTGGCAATACAGGCGGTGTTCCACTATGTTTTTAAACTCCATACACCTTCACTAGAATCATTTGAAAGATTTCAGCCCTGGAATTGCCAATCTCTACTAAACAAAAGGTAAAAGGTAGCCATTAACTTGAAAACTACCACTTCACGACATCACAAGGTGAACAAAGCATTTTGAGTTTTAGAGACTTAGAGACAGACTGACATGTGTGAATGAAATAAAACACAAATCCAGGTGTGTTTTTGAGGGGGAAACAACATTCTAACATTGCTTAAAGCTCACAGGATTAAATTTTGCGTAATATAGGATCTTTAAAAAAAATCAGATTCCGGGTTCAAAAATGTCTCGTAACTATTTTTTCAACAATACAATACAAAGCTGCTTGTTATGGTGAAATGCCACTATGAAGAAGCAGTTCTGCTGTTTTGAACAGAAGTTAATGGATCTGTTTTTATTATTAAGCTGATTAAAACAATGTTGAAGTTTACAATGAACAAAACATAAAATCTTCTATGTATGTTATAGTTTAATGCTAATACCCTAAAGAGGTAAATGTTTTTGTTAAAAAAAAAAAAATGAAATGAAATGAAAAAAATCTCTCTCTCTCTAAAAAATCTCTCTCTCTCTCTCTCTCTCTCTCTCTCTCTCTCTCTCTCTCGGGGATTAGATTTTATTTGGTGTTATTAAAAATTATTAAAAGTGGTTTTCAATATTAATTTCCTGAACATAAGTAATACAGACTTTTAATACCGTAATTCCCATGTAACGCCCAATTCCCAATACATTTATTCCTCTAAAGTTTGAAATCTCCTCCAAACCTCTAGCTTTTATACTGACATCATTTAAAAGGACACGCTGATAAAAGATCAAGCTGAGTCACTGGTCAATCTACGTTCCTACTTTCACCTTTGATCATGAGCTTTATGTAATGACTGAAAGAACAAGTTTGCGAATACAAGCAGTCCAAATGAGTTTCCGCCGTAGGGTGGCTGGGTGCTCCCTTAGAGATATAGTGAGGAGCTCAGTTACACGGGAGGAGCTCGGCGTAGAGACGCTGGTAAGTGCAAGTACAATGTTTGCACTAAAAAGTAATTACACCATAATAAGGGCTAAGTTCAGAAGATCTGAGTCCGTCTCTAGTAGTGGAGAGAGGGATTGAGACATAGGAGTTACACGAAAGACAACTGACAAACAACAGTTAACATAGACAGATTCAGAAGATAACAATTCAATTCACAGTCAATGAGTTCATCAAGTGCATATAAATACAAATGTTATGTAGGATAAGTTCAGCAAGTGTGCATACAAATGTCCTTTCAAACACAAGTGTTCAGTTCTGTTGTGCCCAGTAAGAAAAGGGCATTTAGCAACCAATAACGTAATAATTTTGGCCAAATTTAAATGTAATAAGCCTATAATGTAATAATAGGCCAATAATGCAATAACTATGGTGAGCCAATCACGTAATAACCTCTTATTCATTCATAATTTATTACAGTGTTACAGTGTTTCTCACTGTGGTATATGTACCACTGATAGTACACAAGCTCCTTCGAGTGGCTCTTCAGTTTGTGGGTTTGCCTAATTTAGACTTCATTTTATCCACTTTTTGTCCTCCTTTGGATAATTTCTTCCTTAGAACTACATAGGAAATAATGTAGTCCACTTTTAGACCTTGTTTAGTCCTAAATTAGACCTAGAATAGTCCTTGGGTTAAATCTGGTGGCACTCGGAAAACAAATTTTTCTCTTTGGAGGTACTTCGTGTGAAAAGATTGAGAGCCACTGACTTATTTCGTTATTAGCAAGATTTTATTACATTATTGGCTCACCATAGTTTTACATTATTGGCTTGTTGTTATATTATTGGTCATTATTACGTTGTTGGTTGCTATAGGGCACAAATGTAATACAGTTAATGGCCAGAGTGTCCAGAGCAATGGTGCAGTTTAAGAAGGGAGTGGGCAAATGAATAAGTGGTAAAGCCCACACGATTTGGCAATAGCAAAAAGGGCAATAGAAAAAAACAGGGTAGCTGAAGAAGCCTCCTACCAGCCCAACCAGTAGGAGGATCAGAGCACCCAGCGAGGATATGATGCTCAGAGAGGCTTCAGCATTCTCAGCTCTTTAGGTTCTTGTTCTGGGTCAGCTTGCCATAAAAAAACTGGCCTGACTAAAACAGGAACACAGCCAGTGTAAGGGCTCCGTGTGCACACACTAATAAATCTAGTCAACTTTATAGTCTAGGAACTTTATAAGACTAATGCATTATGTCATAGAAAAAAAAGATATATAGTCCAAATAAAATAAAAATACAACTAAAATAAATAAACAATAAAGATGAAGTAATTTTATTCTATTTTTTGTGTACAAATAAGTTCTCTTCCCAAAGTCTGACCCCCTCCCTCATCTCAACCTGTCCCCTGTCAAATCATAAAGCCAGATAACATTTCAGATACTGTTTCAAGTATTTACACAGCTCACATTTTAAATTGTGGAGAGGGAGGTCGTGCGGAGTAAGCCCTCAGAGGTCAAAGTTCAGAGTCATTAGGATTTGAAGAGTTGACCCTTTAAGTGTTTTATTGCACCTGAGCAGATACAGTGAAGTTGGTGCATGTACAACAGTTTGTCCTCCTTTAGACAACAATAAAAGCAGCTTGAAACCCACAAAATATTTAAGGATTATTAAATTATATAACAACTAGGGAAATAACTAAATTGATATAAAACTTTGGTTTGTTTTTTTCCCCATTAATTATGCAGTCTTTTGTAAATATTGGAATTTGTAAAATTCTTAAGAAATCGTAAGCACACTGAGCACACAAAGTGTTTGTAGTTTAAGTTTACAGTCCAGTGTTTTTTTTGTTTTGTTTAGTTTTTTTGGCAATATTTGAACCTCATCCACCACATCATAAGTTTTTAAAATGCATGACCTTATTCGAGGCCCTTTGTATGCATTGGAGCAAATCTGTGTTGCCCCAGCTATATTGTATAAGCAGTTCTTGAGGTCAAAATAAGTCCGCTCCGTGATCTCCGCATCTGATTACAAAGCGTTATTGTCTGATACTCAGGAAGTGCGAGTTAGCATGCTAGTTGCTGTTAGTATTACCATGATAGCAAAACTGCTTTCATCTCTGCATGTTGTGAAATGTGCTTATAAACTCACTGTGGTGAATAATTACGATGCTCACAATCCATACGGAAAGTGAGGAACTTTGGAACAAAGCAATCCGTTTAAAAGGAACCAGCTCTATTTTTCATCCATTAAGACTAAAAATCAGGTACAGTGCCTTTAACATTAAGTCAACGCTGAAAGAGGTCCCATCAACAGAATAAACTGTCTTTATGGGATAATATTCATTTCAATGTCTAACGGCTTCCTGTTTACCCCACAACAAAATGAAATGACAAAACCACAGCTATAAACCAAACATGGCTCAGTTCCTTTTTCAAACGTCTATGCAAATGTCAATTTATGATAAAAGTGGAGGAGCATGTTGAGTTTCCTGTACCATCCTGCACCTCGGCTGGAGCCTGGCTCAGACCCAGAGTCCCGGGACCTGCAGGCTGCTCGGGGCGGGGCATGGGATGCTTTAAACCTGGGTGCACTCTAAAAACATTTAACTAGTGTGTACATAGTTTCAAATCTGGTGAAATGATTGAATGCATAGCAAAGTGGATCGTCGTCATTTATCTAAAAGAAAGAAAAAAAAGAGCCTTCAAAAATGTATTATTTATCAACTTAAAGCCCCACTGCGTGAGTTTTAGCTAAAAAAAAAAGATGACTAAAATAAAAGTATGTGTTTTTATTTCATTTTGGATATTTGTATTGCCTGGAAAGGTTTGAAAAACATGTGTCCTTACTGTGAGCGGGCTTGCATCTCTACAAACCTGACTCTTATTTGGCCTGGAAGAGGGCCTGCTTGTCTCCATGGAAATGTTGTTCCTCTGGCTATAATATTTCACAGTATGGCATAAAACTTATATATCTCCATGGTGAATCTTCTGAAGTAATCTTTGTTTTTCTTTGGATCATTCAGGTGATGTGCCACAAGTACTCTCACACTACCCTGAAAAAGATCTATTCAAAATAATTAAGTTAAAGTTAAGGTGCACCATGTAACTTTTCTGATGGAAGGTACACCATCTGCTTGTCTCCGTAGAAATGTTATAGCTTTGCCTGAAATGGTCCACAGTACTATGGCATTAAATGGAGAAATGAGGTGACACCACCAGCGTCCATGGAGTTAAGTATGTGTATTTATAAACTTATATTTTTATTGAAATTAGAACATCTAAACGACTTAAACAAGATCCTTTTTGTGAATCCAAGACATTTTAAGCCCTTTCTTTTTGCAGTGTGCATTTTGGAAAAAGGGGCATGTCCTGTGTGTGCAATGGGTGTGGTTAAAATTCAATGGGACTGTTGCAATGTCTTGGGATCAGTTTGGTCTTGTCAAACTTGGAGCAGCAGCAAAGTCTTGAATGATTTTTTTTTTTTGTGGATTTAAATTTGAAAAGAAATATGGGTCTACTTCATGCTCCCAGGCTTCGTTTTAGGATTTTTAACGCATAAGAATTTGGAATATAAACAGAAGAGGAGGAGAGAGATTTGGGATTTGGAGCAGAGACAAGTAGGTTTTCAAAACTCAAAACAGAGGCATAAAAACACAGCACCTAATTACTATAAGTGTACTTTTAAACATTATGATGGAGTTATTGACCTAGAAGGCTTCTGTGGCTGAGAACTAACATGTGTACTGTTAGATTTTGAGATATATTTAAGTAATTGGTCAGGGAGACTGGCTAACTTTACTTGCACACACACCCAAATCTGTTTATGATATGATTTATGGACCTTTAAGATTATTTAAATGCAGCAGTGGAACATAAATAAATAAAAGTGGTAAATTACTATTCTTTAGTACAAATTTTATCTGTACATAATCTATCTACTCCACTACATTTTTTGAAGAGGTTATATTGCAGCCATTTGCTAAAATCATTTAAGTTCATTTTTTTTCCTCATTAATGTTCACACAGAACCCCATATTGACAGAGAAACACTAAATTGCTGAAATTTGTGCAGATTTATTAAAAAAGAAAAACTGAAATATCATACGGCCATAAGTATTCAGACCCTTTGCTGTGACCCTCATATATTTAACTCAGGTGCTGTCCATTTCTTCTGATCATCCTTGAGAGGGTTCTACACCTTCACTGGAGTCCAGCTGTGTTTAATTATACTGATTGGACTTGATTAGGAAGGCCACATACCTGTCTATATAAGACCTTACAGCTCACAGTGCATGTCAGAGCAAATGAGAATCATGAGGTCAAAGTCTATATAAACCTTACAGCTCACAGTGCATGTCAGAGCAAATGAGAATCATGAGGTCAAAGGAACTGCCTAAAGAGCTCAGAGACCGAATTGTGGCAAGGCACAGAGGCCAAGGTTACAAAAAATTTCTGCTGCACTTAAGGTTCCTAAGAGCACAGTGGCCTCCATTATCCTTCAATGGAAGACGTTTGGGACAACCAGAACCCTTCCTAGAGCTGGCCATTTGGCCAAACTGAGCAATCGGGGGAGAAGAGCCTTGGTGAGAGAGGTAAAGAAGAACCCAAAGATCACTGTGGCTGAGCTCCAGAGATGCAGTTGGGAGATGGGAGAAAGTTCTAGAAAGTCAACCATCACTGCAGCCCTCCACCAGTTGGGGCTTTATGTCAGAGTGGCCAGATGTAAGCCTCTCCTCAGTGCAAGACACATGAAAGCCCGCATGGAGTTTGCTAAAAAAAAAAAACACCTGAAGGACTCCAAGATGGTGAGCAATAAGATTCTCTCTGATGAGACCAAGATAGAACTTTTTGGCCTTAATACTAAGCGGTATGTGTGGAGAAAACAAGGCACTGCTCATCACCTGTCCAATACAGTCCCAACAGTAAAGCATGGTGGTGGCAGCATCATACTGTGGGGGTGTTTTTCAGCTGCAGGGACAGGACGACTGGTTGCAATTGAAGGAAAGATGAATGCGGCCCAAGTACAGGATATCCTGGACGAAAACTTTCTCTAGAGTGCTCAGGACCTCAGACTGGGCCGAAGGTTCACCTTCCAACAAGACAATGACCCTAAGCACACAGCTAAAATAACGAAGGAGTGGCTTCAGGACAACTCCATGACTGTTCTTGAATGGCTTAGCCAGAGCCCTGAATTAAACCCAATTGAGCATCTCTGGAGAGACCTGAAAATGGCTGTCCACCAACGTTCACCATCCAACCTGACAGAACTGGAGAGGATCTGCAAGGAGGAATGGCAGAGGATCCCCAAATCTAGGTGTGAAAAACTTGTTGCATCATTCCCAAAAAGACTCGTGGCTGTATTAGCTCAAAAGGGTGCTTCTACTAAATACTGAGCAACGGGTCTGAATACTTATGGACGTGTGATATTTCAGTTTTTTCTTTTTTAATAATTCTGCACAAATTTCAACAATTTTATGTTTCTCTGTCAATATGGGGTGCTGTGTGTACATTAATGAGGAAAAAAAATTAACTTAAATGATTTTAGCAAATGGCTGCAATATAACAAAGAGTGAAAAATTTAAGGGGGTCTGAATACTTTCCGTACCATCTATCTCTATCTATCTCTATCTATCTCTATCTATCTCTATCTATCTCTATCTATCTCTATCTATCTCTATCTATCTCTATCTATCTCTATCTATCTCTATCTATCTCTATATCTATAATATATAATTTTACTTGGGTAACAAAATTGAGTACTTCTTCCACCCTTGTTTAAATGACATGCAAACTGCAAAATCTGGCATCACAAAGAAATGTGATTTTGCTGTTTACATGTCATTTTAATCATCTTGTAATTCCAAAACTCTGATACTAATCAGATAACTGCAGCCAGTGACAAGTAAATTTTTCTTAGTATCATTAAAGATAGACGTGATTCACAAATAATTTATGTAGGAAACTTACAATACAAAACATTTTAAAAAGTATTGTTTAACACGCAAAGTCTGCATATTTAGGCTCATGTTCCACTTTGTGATGTCATGTGGTAATACAGGAAGTGCTCTACTGTGTTTTTAAACTCCATACACCTGCACTAGAATCATTTGGATGATTTCAGCCCTTTGGCCTATGGTCATTTCATTAACAAAAAAAACTGATTATACAGAATCATTTATAGTTTGACAATTTCGTATTTTTCATAACTAAGATGTTGTGTAAAACACCATATAAGTTGAAAATGACACTGTTTGCGCTGTCTGTACTTGTCCTGCTTTAGTCATAGTAACTGGTTTAGTCAGAGGGTTAGTCCTGGTTTAGTTCTGCTTTGGTCCTTGCCTTAATATGGTATTGCTAGTATAGTCCTGCTTTAGTCCGATTATAGTCCAGGTCTTCCTCTTGGTCTTAACTGACATTAATTGGCTTCAGATAGTACAAGTTTTAGTCTTTGTATAGACATGCCTTGGCTTAGTCCTAACAAAATTTAGTCCTTACAAATACTAACTTTTAAAACTACTACAATTTCTACAACTACTACTACTATTACTTTTGTCTAGTCATTGCATAGTCCTGGTTTAATCTTTATTCCTGTCTGTCTTGTATATTCTTTCAAGTTTCCAGCAAATTTGAGCCTTCATAGCCCTGCTACTGTCAGTGCTCCTACTAAAGGTACTCTTAAAAATACTTGTGCTACTACTACTACCCCCACTTCTGTTTAGTCTTTGCATAGGCCCGTCTAACCCTTACTCTGTCAGTCTTGTACTTTTAGCTTCTGCTACCAGTACTACTGTTACTACTACTTCTATTCACCCACTTTTCCTACATATTTGAACCTCCCTTGTTTAGCCCCTGTTTAGCCCTTGCTTCTGTCACTGCTACTACTACTCATATACATTAAGTACATGAAGATACTGGTTACTACTACTACTGTATATACTGTAAATATAGTATAATATATATAATATATATAATACAGTGTTATTGTTTAGCCCATGTTTAGCCGCTGCGACTCTCCAGGTACAGAGCAGGAGCAGAGCCGCACATGTCAAAGCACGTTGAGCTCTGTGTGTTTGAAGTCCCGCTCTAACCTGACTCATTTAACTTTAGGCTTATGAGGACGGGACTCGCACAGTGTAAAGTAGGGCAGTTTCTAGCTTTGTGAAAAACCCTGTGCAATGTTTTCAGAAGCCTTGCATATTTAAGAGCCTGTATTATTTTATGATCTATGTTATAATGTTGTTTCCTCATCTAAAACATACCTGGAATTGTGTTTTGTTTAACACACAAACTCTGCATATTTAGGCATGCTTTGTTCTTCTCTCAAACTAAAAACACCGTGTTCCACCTTGTGACGTCATGTTGTAATACAGAAAGTATTCCAGTGTTTTTAAACTCCATACACCTTCACTAGAGTCATTTGGATGATTTCAGCCCTGTAATTGCTAATCTCTTCTGAACTAAAGGTAAAAGGTCACTGTTAACTTGAAAACTTCATGACATCACAAGGTGGAACAGAGACTTTTGAGCTTTGGCGATGTGGACAAACTAACAACAAACATGAGAATGAAACAAAGCATAACTCCGGGTATGTTTTTGATGAGGTAAAGCAATATAAAGCATTATAAACCATTATAGGGCAATTATAAAGCTCACAGGAATCCATTTTGTGTAATATGGGACCTTTAAAGGGCGAACCCCGCTATATTTGGGGCAACAGTGTGTTTGTCCATTGATCCGAAGGTTGGCGATTTGAATCCTGCTCTCAACATAAACATCATTGGTTGAGCAGTCAGATCCACTGACTCACAGGTTGGCGGTGCGATTCCAGCTCCCACAGATTAATGCTGTTGTTGTGTCCTGGAGCAAGACACTTAACCCCATCGCCCCCGTTGTCTGTATGAATGTGTGTGTGAATGGTTGATTGGTTGTAAAGGGCTTTGAGTGCCTTTAAGGAGGAGCTTTATAAAAATGTGACCATTTATTTTCTATATTTGAACATAAGAGTTAAATTTTATTTAAAAAATATGTTTATTGACAATTATCATAAAAACTATACAGGGAACATTCGATTTTTGTTCTTCTGAGGCCTAAAATGTATCAAAATCATATGGATATTGTGACCCATGTATAAGGGTAAGAAAACTGTATTGTTGCATCCCTACACTGTATACATTTTTCTGATTTATTTGGAGTCTATGTTTTATTGGTGAGAAAACCTATGATATGAATTAGTTTTCAACTAATTCTTATTACAGTTGTTTATTGTTTGACTGAAGCAGTAAACTCTCATTTATTTGTCACCAAAATATTATCCTATGAATGATCTGCTTTATATAATAATACTACAAACTTAATAGCAATGTGTTTTGTTTTTGTTTTTTTTTAACCATTGCTGACAGATATAACCTTTAGCTATCTCTGTCATTATAATGGATGTAGCTTCTTGTGTACACTGTGGGCTCTGTTATGGGTGTAAACAGGGAAAGGGTTTCATTGAGGAAAATGTCCAAAATATAAATGTGTCCAAAATTTGAAGTTGAACAAAGCCTCAGGATTCAAAACACATAGCATGTATGAGTGACAGGTTCAGAGCTCATCCTGGTGATGTGGGGTCAAAGGTATTATTATAGTAACTCATACACTGCCTGGCCAAAAAAAAGTTGCCACCTGGATTTAACTAAGCAAATAGGTAATAGGTTGCTGCAGTTGGTCAGGTCTAGGTTCAGCAACAGTATGTGCTCAAAGAATGAGGTCAGCTGACTACCTGAATATACTGAATGACCAGGTTATTCCATCAATGGATTTTTTCTTCCCTGATGGCACGGGCATATTCCAAGATGACAATGCCAGGATTCATTGGGCTCAAATTGTGAAAGAGTGGTTCAGGGAGCATGAGACATCATTTTCACACATGGATTGGCCACCAGAGTCCAGACCTTAACCCCATTGAGAATCTTTGGAATGTACTGGAGAAGGCTTTGCACAGTGGTCAGACTCTACCATCATCAATGTAAGATCTTGGTGAAAAATTAATGCAACACCGGATGGAAATACATCTTGTGACATTGCAGAAGCTTATCGAAATAATGCCACAGCGAATGTGTGCCCGTAATCAAGCTAAAGGCAGTCCAACGAAATGTGTGTGACCTTTTTTTTTGGTGGCAACTTTTTTTTTTGGCCAGGCAGTGTACATTCATAAAGTATATAAATACAGGTTTTCAAAAGTTACAAGTGCACTTTGTAACTTAACTGTCTCCATGGAGATATTATTGCCCTGCTTGGAATGTTCCACAGTATTGCAATAAAGGGGAACTAAGGGGGTGAAGGGTCCAAAACCTTAGTAAATAAATCACATTTTATATGTTTACATATAGCGCTTTTCCACCTTCAAGGCACATCAAGGAACCACTCACCCATTCATACACCAGTTTACACAGACACTGGGGGCGATGGGGGGTTAGATGTCTAGCTGGAATTGCACCACCACAATCGAGAGCGGGATTTGAACCGCCAACCTTTGGATTAATGGATAAACACGCTTCCAACTGAGCTACTGTCGCCCACTTGTTTTGCCTGGACAGGAAAATCTTATCTATTTCCATCAGTAACTCCACCAAATGAAGTTTTTGTTTTGGTTTGGTTTGGTTTGTTTGTTTGCAATAACAATGCCAGGAATTGAATAAATGTAAGACAGAAACTGTGCACCAATCTGAAAAGCTGTTGGCTGATGCTATCTAGTTTATGGCTATAATTTTATGATTGAGAGACTTGTTTAACAGCACAAATCAGCTCACCTGTTGTAGTACCAGCTAAATCAGCTCTCCTGGTTAGATTGTAGTAAAATAAAACTCAGATAAAAGTCTAATAGAGCTTCAGACAGAGTATTGCCTTCAGTTAGCATCACACCCCCAGGGAATGTTGATGACATCAGCTTCAAAGTATCAATAGAACATATTTTTTGTGTGAATAATTTTACAGTTATTTCTCATTTGTCACATTTCTGTTGGATTGAATCTGAATGTTGTTATTGGGGGTACTCCAAGAAAACATCAAGATAACAATATTTGTCACTATAGCCCACCCCTAAACAGGACACAAAGAATGATGTAAAATGTGTACCCAAAACATGAACTTGAACGTAGCCTGAGGAGCAGAATATACTGGGCCTGTTTGTGCAGAGAGCGACAGATGGTAGATTCACTGTCACTGTAAAAGATAAGAAATGTTCTGTGGTCAGACGAGATAAGGCTCTGGTGCAGGTGGGGTGTTCAAGGGCAACGTGGGAGCAGGAAACCTCACCTATTGTTGCGTTTTTCAGAAAGACATATAAGAAAACAGATGAGAAGAATATGTTCATTTGATTTATTTGTGGGTTTGTATTTATTTTAGGTTGATATTGGAAGTTACATTGGATCTTGGTGACAAACTACTACTAGTAGTACTACTACTACTGCTGCTATTACTGCTACTGTTGGTCACTACAACGCTACTGTATTGTTATGTTTTCAATCTTTGTTTTTTGTTTGATTTGGTCAAGGTTTAGTCCTGATTTTTGTCATGCTTTCGTCTAGATTTAGACTTTACAGATTTTACAGCTAAATATGTTTTACTGCAATGATAGGATTTATTTAAGATGGAGCAATTTGGGAAGAATATTTCTTTGGCATTTTTCTGAGAAGCTTTGCAATCAGAGTTGTAATTTATGTTTTAATGAAAAAATTCAGTTCAAAGTAAAAATTTTAAACACGTCCAGAATAATTGTTTGCCTGACAAATCCAGAATGATATCCCTCTGTATTTTTTTATACAGATTGGTATCAGTCTGGTCCCCACACACTCTGCATGATCACATTTGGCATGAGACAGTCAAATGAAACAAAGGAAATCGGTCTCACCTCAGATCAACAGAGTTTAGTGCTTTGCTCATTGATTCTGCAGAAATCCGCAATGTTTTTCAACCCCCTGTGATATTCTTTTCCTTCATTTTTTCTGATACGGATGGACCATGCGTGTCCCCGACTGGCTAATCCACCTGTCAGTCACGCCCATTTAAAATGGCGAGAATCACCAGTGACCAGACTCACATCTTTGTAAAGTATTGAAGAAGTGTATATTCTGGATCCCAGGCAAAATAATTGACAAAAACACTGAAAAATAAACTGACAAACCACTAAACGAACTAAATTAATCACATTTCAGTACATGTTTGTACAAATCTAAACTACAGGGTTAGCAGTTTTTAATGCACAATAAGACAAGATATTTTCTTGTGTGTATATGCCATACTTCACAAATTGCAGCCTTTGTGATTTGCTAATTGCATCCATTCAAATTGCAATTTCAAATGGATTGCAATTCATCCTGCAGCCCTAGCAGCAAATACCTATAGATAAACATGCTAGCTGGTGCATGTTTGTGACAGGGTTAAGTGGCCTGGACATTACTCCAGATTTGACCACCGCCTGGATCCATGCTGTGAGGTCAAAGTTCAAAAGGCTTCCCCTTACACACAGAGGGATTGTGGGATTGGAAATGTGACCCACCCAAACCTACTCCAGACTAAATATACATCAGTATAAAGAGGCCACTACTGCATTAACGCCTGCATGTGTTTTCAAAAGGGAAATATAATCTGGGGTATTTAAACTTAAAATTTTAAACATTGTAGAAGCCCTATAGTTTAAACTGATGTGGAGGATAGGTCTGAATTCTATGGTGTTTAACTGTCAGATTATAGGTTTGTTAACCCACTTTATGATTAGCGTCATGTAATTACTGCACTGAAACAAAAAACTGGCACAAAGTTCTATGTCTTCTCTGTCAGCATAAATAAACAAAAGTGATTTTTTTTTTTTTCCACAATAGCTTCAAAAAGTACATTCCCATGACCTGAGAACGTCATCAGACCGTAGCACTACTAGCAGTAGTGTGTGTGTGTGTGTGTGTAAACCAGAATTTACATACACTATATAAAAAGATGTTTTGTCTGTCATGTCATGTCTGACATGAAATCAGACTAAACTTTTCCTGTTTTAGATCAATTAGGATTACCAAAATAATTTCTATCTGCTAAATGCCAGAATAATGAGAGAAGGATTTTTTTTTTTAATACAATTCATTTCTTCATTACTTTCTTCAAAGTCAGAAGTTTACATACAGTAAGATAACTATGCCTTTAAACAGTTTGGGAAAACCCAGATGATGATGTCATGTCTTTTGAAGCGTCTGATTGGTTTATTGACAATATTTGAGTTAATCAAAGACACACCTGTAGATGTATTTAAAGGCACACATAATATAACATAATATGACATACAGAGAATAGAGAATATTTTTGTTTGCATATTTAAAATAAGTATGTTTAGGCCAGCAGAGAAGGCCTTGCTGGCCCTGACAGCCCGCCACTGTGTATGTAATATATATATAATATTAGTGACGGGCATAGTGTACAGAAACAGAAACATCTGTGCAAAGTACGGACTGGAGACCTCAAGGTCAAGGTGGGAAACACCTCCAAAGGCAGTGGAGAATGATGGGCCAAGATCCTGTGGTCTTCCAGATACAGACTGACAGAATGGTGATGGCAAACCATCTGGACATGATGCTGGTGGATAAACAACAGAGCAAAGTCATTGTGGTGGACTTTGCAATACCAAGTGATGAAGGAAAAAGGAACATGAGAAACTAGAGAAATACCAGGAAAAACAAAAAAAACATCAGACATCTCAGTCCAGAAAAGTACTGTACTAGGAACAGCCAAAATACAAGCTCCCAGGCCTCTAGTAGAGGACCCAAGCTTGGAAAAAAGATGAGACCACCCGCGGAGGGTGAGGATGAGATTTTATATAATATAAATTAGAAAAATATGATCTGATAACTGCCATAGGGATAATAAAAAAAAATGTGGTGGTGTAGTAGTGGTAGGAGTAGTGGTTGTAGTAGTAAAATAAAGAACTAAATAAAGATTGAGGGACTATATGCAGCAGTAGTATTTGTAGTAGTGGGAAATATTTCATAATTTTCCTGCCAAATTAGAACATCAGGTGTAAAAAGTCTGTCTTCTGCAAGTTTGTGTGTAATTTTACAGCGTGTTCATGTTTTGAGTAATACCTGAATCTTGATAAACAGATTTACAGGCACATTTAGCTTATTTTGATGTATTACAAAAAGATGATCTGATAACTGTCATATGGCTACTCAACCAAAATTGTGGTTTGGTGTAGTGGTAGTAGTGGTGGTAATGGTGGTGGTATTTGGAATGGTAGTAGTGGTAGTAGTGACAGTATTGGTAGTAATGGCTGTAGTGGCAGTAGAGGTGGTAATGGTGGTAGTGGTGGTGGTAGTGGAGGTGGTAGGAGTGGTACTGGTATTTGTAGTGGTGTTAGTAATGGCAGTAGTAGCAGATATGTGGGAACAACCACTGCATTATAATTATTTGAATCTAAAAAAACTAACATGTCTTCAAAGTAAACAGTTAATAAGCCTTTACATGTTAATAACAGGATTTACTTCTTGTTGTGTCTCTGGTCGTAAACATAATTACCATATCACTGAGCATTTTACAGAAGCTTGGATCTTTGAAGCACCCTCAAATTACCCTCATGTCGTCCTCTCAGGTCTCTAAAAAGTTCAAGTGAATCAGGAGCAGCTGTGACAGGAGAGAAAGAGCCACTAATACAGAAGAATGCTATAAAACTGAACTGTAAAATCAACCACTGCATGAAACACACAGGACTGCTCTGTGCTGAGGACATGGGGA
>KN473420.1:3146-19263 GCA_000787095.1 Periophthalmodon schlosseri
CACAAGTCACAATGACTGCAGACTCCCCAGATGTAGCTCAGCCTTTGCACAGACAGCCTTCTCATACAAGGGCCTTAAAGAATGGAACAATGTCCCAGACAGACTGAAACTCTCCTCTGACCTGAGGGGCTTCTCTTATAATGTTAGAAAAGTCCTTTTAGAGAGTCAGCATTGTCAACACTGATTTGCATGTGGTAGCTTAAATGGTCATTTTTGACATAGTATTTGAGTAATTTAAATGTGGAAATGTGGAATGTGATGTTTTAAAATGAAAGAATGGCAGAATGCATAGTTTAACTGTAAATGGATGGATACTTGGATGTATTTTAATTGTTTGTAATTTGCCTGGGGACCTGCAGATGGAACTAGCTTTAGCTAAATCTGGTGTAAAAGCATCTCTCCTTTATGTGATGTGTTTTCACATGGTCCCTGTTAAAATAAACCACTAAACTAAATGAGCTAAATGTGCTAAATGAGCTAAATTAGCCCGTGTTTAAGCTTCAAATACCACTATAACTATATTATTATATATATTTTTATGTCCATAATAACTTTTTAGCAGCGTTTTGATCAATCAAACAGCACACACTAAAGAACCAGACAAACAAATACAGTTTTAGACAATGGGCTCAATGTTCTAATTAGAAAATCTGCTGTAGAATAAACTGAAGTCACCGGAGAGTTAAACAGAAGGAGAGTTAAACAGAAGGAGAGTTAAACAGAAGGAGAGTTAAACAGAAGGAGAGTTAAACAGAAGGAGAGTTAAACAGAAGGAGAGTTAAACAGAAGGAGAGTTAAACAGAGGACACCTGAGGCTGGAGACATTTGTTTACATCAGAACAGGACCCGGCTCAGACATGAGCCCTCAGCACACAGTGATGGTGTCGTCCAGTCCAGTCTGGTCCGGTCCAGTCTGGATATAGTTCTGTTGTAGGGAGTATTACACGCTGATGACACAGGCTAAGATAACAATGAACCCTAACAAAACAGTTTCAATAATGCCTTTAGCTGATTCACTCTAAAACTTTTGTCCAGTTACAGAAGTGAACTTTTCTTTTGCTGTGGCCCTGGACACCTGGACGACTGAGAGATTACACAGACGCCTTTTAGATGATATATTCCCTTCATCACTTCTTTGTGTTGTTTTACTGAACAGGGCTGCCACAGAAAGGCAGTTGGAGCTCCTCTGTGTCGTGTATGGGATGATCCAGAGTGGAGATGTTTCCACAAATTCCATGGTCCAGGCCTTGACCGTCAGGGTCCTGCTGCCTCTGGCCTCTCACTGCGGCACCAAGGCCCTCAGTGACTTCTTTGTGGAAAATGTTTCAGACATAATCGCACTTCTTCTCAGCCGCTTCACCAAGGTTTGTTTGAGATCCAATATATTAATGAGAAAGTTTTACTATAAATAAAGAGGTCATGATTGAGTCATGAGCTGGAGGTCATGAGCTGGAGGTCATGAGCTAGGGGGGTCTTGAGCTGGAGGTCATGAGCTGGAGGTCATGAGCTAGGGGGGTCTTGAGCTGGAGGTCATGAGCTGGAGGTCATGAGCTAGGGGGGTCTTGAGCTGGAGGTCATGAGCTGGAGGTCATGAGCTTGGAGGACATGAGCTAGGAGGGTCATGAGCTGGGGGGGGTCATGAGCTGGGGGGTCATGAGTTGGGGGGTCATGAGCTTGGGGTCACGATCAGGAGGTCAGGAGCTGGAGGTCAGGATTTATTTGGGAAAAAGCCGAAAGAAGAAAGTGTGGATGAGCTAGATGAAGATTTGAGAGTGAATCATGACTGTTTTCTGCCTTTTTAAATATAAATACATTTCCTGTTACTGTTCTGCATAAATAGTTTTTGCATGAACCCGTGTGCAGCTGTAGTCTTGAGAGGGCAGTTTGGGTCAGATACAGATATTGAACAGTTTCTAGTGGTTTTGCCACGCCCCCTTTTAGTCGACTAAGCGATCAACAGGTAATTCTGATCACATGGTCATAGGAGTCTGAGGTTTATGTTCTAATCTTTATTATTTGCTTTAGTCCTGTGAAGCAACATTTGAGCTTCAGTTGTTCAAGAAAATCGGCTTCTACAAACTGATGGAACTGCTCTACTCTCGCCTCCCGAAAGACGACGTTTACTCCAAAGAATCACGCATCAACCAGGCGTACTGCGGCCTCGGAAAAACAGAGGGGAACGAAATGTCTAAAGCCCTGATCAAGTAAGAACAGCTAATGGATAATATTTGAATTTAAGTTCAAATACAGTTATTAAAGGTGTATTATGTAACTTTTCTGGTGTGAGATTCAGCCCCTGCTTGACTCCATGGAGATTTTACTGTTTTCCCATTAATATACCACAGTATGGCTTTAAACTTAACAATTAAAATACCTGCAATTAAAGCAAGATTGCTAACAAAAAAAGAAAGAAAAACAAACATGCATTTTTACTGTGAGTGGGCTCGCCTCTCCACAGATCTGACCTGTCCCTTTGCCTGGTGCTATGACCTGCTTGTCTCAATGGAGATAAATTTATATCAAGCCATACTGTGGAATATTTCAGGTAAAGCAGTAACATCTCCAATGAGAGGAGCAGGTAGCAGACCCTCCTCCAGAAAGTTACATACTGCCTCTTTAACTTTATTTCATTATACTTGGGTTGATCCTTCAGGTCTTGTTTTGAGTCCTTCACGGAGAACATGGCTGGTGAGTCTCAGTTACTTGAACTTCGGAGACAGTTCCATTGTGCTGCGTATAACTGCGCCATCGCCGTCATCAGCTGCAGTTTTAGCGAAGCCAAATTCTACCAGGGATTTCTGTTCAGTGAGAAACCAGAGAAGGTAAAAGTAATATTTGAAAATTATATGGTTATTATTACCATTATATTATTAATTAATATTGTCAAAATACTGTTCAAATCTTGTTCTCCTTTTTGTAGCATCAGTTTATCCTGGAAAATCTCATTGATGTTTCAAGGACCTACCACTTTCCTATTGAAGTTGAGGTACTGTATGTTCACTCTGCAGACATTATACGTCTGATTTATGCTAATATGTAATACGCTAATCATTGCGTTCAACGAGGTAGTTACTTTGGTCTTGGAAGTTAAAAGGAAAAAATAAATGAAAAGAATGATAACAAATAAAATAGTATTAGCACCCCCAGCCGTATACTCCAGGCGTTTCAAGCTGAGCATAACTTTAATGACCGTGTCCATTACAAACTGATTACAGGAGCAGGCCCATCCACAGAAGTGTGGGGGCCCAGGGCAAGAAGCCTCACAAGGGCCCCACTCTAATATAAATGAATAGGAAGAAGGTCCAATTCTGGGCCCCTAAGACCCTGGAGCCCCCTGTCAACTCTTCTGTACAGTAGTACCATAATCTATTTTCACTTTTCATATACAGGTGCCCCTCGAGAGAAAGAAGAAATATGTCATGATACGACAGGAGGCCAATGAAGAAAATGGAGGTATGGTCACGTCTCAACTTCCCCCTGTATATTTATAATAACAAAAAGTACTTTAATTATGTTTAATATTTATGTGTTAAATGGCAGAAGCGCCTATGTACCTGTCGTCTCAGTCGTACATGGTGGACAGCAGTCTGAGTGAAGAGATGAGCCAGTTTGACTTTTCAACTGGAGTGCAAAGTTTTTCCTACAGTTCCCAAAACCCAGAGGGCCGCAGAAGGACCGCTGTGAAGAAAGTAGGACTCTACACTAGGGATGGGAGTAGTATGGGAATAGTGTGGAGTAGGGATGGGTCCAGATCTCTCTACTCTGCACTGTACTGTACACATTTGTAACTTTGAAGTGGTGTGTACTAAGAAAGGTGATGAAAAGTTTATGAGCAGATCTAAAAAGACTAGGTATTTTCTGACCGAAAACATATATATCCTAATGAATCAAACATATTTTTTTATCTGATAGTCTCTTAAACTTGATTAATTAATATTGCATTGTCCATCCATCCATTTTCTTCCGCTTATCTGGGGCCGGGTTGCGGCAATTGCATTGTTTATTTTATTAAAACTGTCTATAATAACTTCAATTATAAAACGTTGTCATAATACTAAAATACTACGTTTCATGCAAGGCTACATTCACATTTAAGGCCAAATCCGATTGGTTTTTACCCATGTATGACCTGTATCTGATTTTTTTCATGCCAGTATGAACAGCTCAATGTCAGAACACATGTCACATCCATGTGACTTACACGTCATGGATAGATGGGCGTGGTAGAGTTGAGAAAAGGCGATCACGTTCGCAGATGTTCTCCTGCTCATCCCAAACGTATTTAAAAAGTCTGTGTCAGTGAAGTGGCTCAGTGTCCCACTGTTCTGTTGTGTTGTGTTCTGTTGTGTTCTGTTGTGTTGTGTTCTGTTGTGTTGTGTTCAGTTGTGTTCAGTTGTGTTCTGTTGTGTTGTCTTGTGTTGTGTTCAGTTGTGTTCAGTTGTGTTCTGTTGTGCGCATGCAGATCATTTTGTGGCCACATTCTGTTCACATTATGGTCACATAGCCACATTTTTGTTGTGATGTGAACGACTATATAAAAAAATACGAATACAAACAAAAAATCCGAGTTGGGCCACATACCTGCAGTGTGAACACAGCCTGTGGTCAGAAACAGTCATGGTCTTCTGCAGTGTGAACACAGCCTGTGGTCAGAAACAGTCATGGTCTTCTGCAGTGTGAACGCAGCCTGTGGTCAGAAACAGTCGTAGTCTTTTATATTGGACCTAACCATCTACAATTCCAAACGCAATAAAGGTTAAGGTGAATTAAAGCATAAATGTTTCTAATACAGGAGACAGAGGACACTACTTCCTCCCAGGATGCAACGGTGGACCTGGAAATGGATGAGCTTAACCAGCACGAGTGTATGGCGGCCATGACGGCTCTCATCGGACACATGCAAAGATACAACATCACCCCTAAAGTTGAACAGGTTTCTGAATGACTTTGATGGTATCTTATTCTTTAATAATAATAATATGATGATTATTATTATTATTAAGTGGTATTTCTTGTTTAACAGGGAAGTGTTCCTACTGATCTCCCTCCATGGATGAAGTTCCTTCAGGGGAAACTGTCAAACCCAGCCTCACCTTTGAACATCAGACTGTTCATCTCAAAACTCATCATCAACTCAGAGGAGGTCGTTATATTACCATCTCAGTCCATATTACACTTTGGTGTTCTGGTCTGGTTCTGTTCCAGTCCTGGTTTAGTTCTGCTGTAGTCTTGGTTTGGTTCTGTTTCTGGTTCAGGAGTTTCACACTTTCACATGAAAACTGGGACTTTGTTGGAGCTTTTCTATTATTTACTGCACGATGTTTTTAAATTGCTCCTCGGGGACAAATAAAGTGAGACTGAAACCTGAAACTAAACCAAGACTAGACCGGGACCAAACCAAGACTAGACCGGGACCAAACCAAGACTAGACCGGGACTAAACCAAGACTAGACCGGGACCAAACCAAGACTAGACCGGGACCAAACCAAGACTAGACCGGGACCAAACCAAGATTAGACCAGGACTAAACCAAGACTAGACCGGGACTAAACCAAGACTAGACCAGGACTAAACCAACATTACACCGGGACTAAACCAAGACTATACCAGGACCAAACCAAATCAGGACTAAACTAGGCTCAAGCCAAGACCAAAAGTGTGAATGCACCCTTAGTCCTGGTTTAGTCCTGGTTTATCTTGATTTGATTTGTGTATGTTGCCTTATTTGAATCAGAAATGACTTGTCTCACTAGCTCCATAATACATTAAAATACATAAAAAACAAGTAATAATGCGATCAAATAAGGAATAAGTTACCAACAAAAGAACCAACAAAAGTACGAACCAAAGTACATGTTAAAGTGAATGGTTAAATACACGGCCTATAACACACTGATATAAGACTGTATCAGGTTCAGGACGACTTGTCTTTAATTAATCAAATGTGAAAAATCTTTTAATATAAAAACGGTTGTGTTTCTATTCTGGTTTTAACTGTTCGTAGGTGTTTCGACCATATGCTAAGTTCTGGTTGGGACCGCTCCTTCAGCTGGTCGTCTCTGAGAGAAACGGGGGAGAGGGCATCCACTTCATGGTTGTGGATATCGTGGTCACTGTGCTCTCCTGGACAACAGCAGCGAGCCCAAAGGTGAGTGATAAAACTATTAAGACTAAAGCTGTAATTACTGATGTTAAATCAGAAGCTATATACGGCAAAACCCTGAATTCTATTAAATACTTAAACTTTAATACATCAACACGTTTAACTTCACAGCTGTTTCTCCGAAAGAAACGAGACAACCAAAAGACATTCAAATCAAAGATATAATGTTAGATTTGATAAAATACTTGAATAATTCAAAGTGGACATAATCTGAGCTCATATTTTTATTTGCGTTTTAAACAATATGTCATATGTTTATTCACTTCAGCCTGCTTTGTGTCCTCGTTAGCGTCTTATTTCATGCGTTCATTCACTTCAGCCTGCCTTGTGTCCTCATTAGCGTTTCTTTCATTGACTCCTGCTTCTTTCCGTTTTTTTTTTCTGTTTTTTTTCTTTGACTTTTTGCTGCTGGTGACACGTGCATAGCACATAGCTCTCTTATGTTGGTCAGACTAACCTCTTCATCGTTCTGTTTTAGATTTGTTTTGGCCTTGTCGGTCTGTACACCATTGGGCTTTGGTAAACTGATTTCTGTCTTATTAGTTTCCTGGATTTCATCGACTGTGACTACCTGTTCCTGATCACTGTTTGGCGTTGCCAGGCTGGTTTCACAATCCTCAACTCCAGGTGTTACTGAGCTGTTTTCAGTCTCATTCGTGGTCACCTCAGCCTCTGTTGGTACATCGTTGGGCTCTGATGAACAGAGTTTTGTCTCATTAGTCTCCTAACCGTTGATCGTGACCTCCTTCTCTGGTAGGTTCATGGGGCATTGCCAGGTTGATTTCAGAATCCTCAACTGCAGGTGTTGTTGAGCAATCATCACATTCATTTTTGACCATCTCAACCACATCTTCTGTCGTGGTGTCATTGACCTCTGGTACCCAGGTTTCTGAGGACTTCCCTGTTGTTTCATCTGGATCTGTTTTATCGTCTTGTTTCTCTGTAACTTCAGCTTCTGTAGCTTCACTTTTGGACAGTAAAGCATTGTCCTCAGTCTGGACCTCTGCGGTGAGAACCTCTTCAACATTTAAATCCATGTACTTGGTCTCTGTTAAAGTCTCCTTGGAAACCATAACTTCTTCAATCATCTCAGTCGTTGGTTTTCCCTTCTTCTTTCTCTTGTTTTTTTTCTTTTTGGTTTGTTTAACATCTTCAGGAATGTCAGCTGGAGTTTCTAGAGCCTTTACTGATTCCCTGTCCTCCATCGCAGGGGTGTGGAGGTTTTCAGCAGTGTGCTCCACTTCAGACTGGCATGGCTCGTCCATGTTCATCAGGAGAACCTCAGCATTAGCCAGTGTCTATGAACCATCTTTAATTACAGTTTTGGTCACTTCAGCCTCTGTCGTGGTGTAGCCCCAAATGAAGACAGGGTGGTGCACCTGGGGGCCATCTTGGTTCTTTATAACTTCAACTTCTGTAGTTTCAGTTGCAAACTCCTAAGTATTTTCTTCAATCTTGACCTCTTCAGTGATGACCTCTTCAACATTTGATATCATGTCTTGAGTCTCTGTTGAAGTTTCTATGGAAACTGGGACCTCCTCAATTATCCCAACTGTTGTTTTCTCTTCTTCTATCTCTTGTTTCTTTTGTTTTTGTTTTGTCTTAACTTCAGAAAGGGCATCTGGAGTATCTTGTATCATCAGTGCTACAGTGTGTTTCATCTCTTCAACCTCAGCTTCAGATTGTGTTTCAGACAGAGCTGGTTCTTCCTCCACCACAGTCTCAGAATGTTCCTCCATGAACTTTAACTCTTGAGGAGACTTCATATCTGTTACAATGTGGTGGTAGATGTTTGTACTTGGTTCTACACTGTCTGTAGGAGTGCCCAGCTCAGTCTGATCATACTGGATTCAGTCTTGTCCTGACGCCTGGTTGTCTTTAGAACTGAAGGCGTTTGATGGTTCATCAGCTTTTATTGAAACTGTGGGTTCCTTCTTCTCCTCCAAGAGCGTCAACAAAAACTTCTCTCTGGCCCGCCACTCCAGAGCGACTTCATCAAACTCGATTTACTGGTTGTCAGATTTGAGGTTCCAGAAATTTCCTTGTTCCAGGAAGCCTCTACGTTCCTCCTCCCACTCCTGCTGCATCTCCTCATGGGCTGGTTTTTCCTTAGTGGTTTTATTGAATTCAGTTTGAAGGTTCTCAAATGTAAGCTTCCAAACATTGCTTTGGCCCAGTAGGTCCATTCGCTCTGCCTCCCACTGCTGCTGCCTCTCTTTGCTGTCCTGGATCTCCTGAGAAATTTTCTCCATCTCCTTTTGCAGTTTTTCAAGGAGGTCTGGTCTTTCTTCTGTCCAATGCTGCTGCTGTTGGTCCTTGTGGGCCTGCAGCTCCTGAGTGACCTTCTCATACTCAGTTTGTAGGTTCTCAAACACTGGTCTCCAGTCCTCTACTGTTTGCAGGAGGCCTTGGCGTTTCTTCTCCCACTGCTCCTCTGGCCTTAAAGAGATGTCTTAGGCACTCAATCACTGGCTCCAGTCTCAGTGTTGGTGGCAAATCCTTATATCTAAAGCCATAAGTGCTTTGAGCTTCTGTGTCTGTAAGAGAGAGGAGGGAGAGGGCCTGTGTGACTGGGTTTGGTCAGTGAAATCTGGAACCAGAATAAACATTAATAAACACTGATTACATAAATAAGCATGTATTTTTCACCATATAGTACTGTAGTGTTTAACAAAAATGCCACGTTTTCATCTTTTCAAATGTTTGATCTGCAAGTTTTAAGTTAAATAAGATTTTCTCAGATTTATGCTCGTACCACTATGCAGGCCGTGTTTCTGACCTGTTTCCAAATTATGTTTTGTCCTTGTCTTTTCTGGATGAATGCAGCAGAAACTATAGCCTAGTTAGTATATATAGGTGCTGAATGCATTTTCTTTTACAGTGAATCTTGTGCCTAAAAGAATTTCCAATTGATTTGCCGAAGGTTTGCGATAAAGATGATTTTGTTTGATTAAATAAACACAAAAGTGGCTCTGATGCTTAGAGCATACTTACACTGTACTGTAGTTAAACTTTTGTATTTGTGCTTTAGGGTAATACGAGAGATGAGGTGCTGGCAAACCGTTTGCTGGAGTTCTTGATGAAAAACTGCTTCCATTCGAAAAGGGCCGTTTTTCGTCACAATCTGGAGATCATTCGGACTTTGGTGGAATGTTGGAAGGACTGTTTGCACGTGCCCTACAGGTGAGAACCACTCTAAATATTAATATACATATCATTTTATTACATTTTTATGTAAAATAAATATGGGCTAATGTTAAGTGTGTGTTTTGTGGTTACAGTCTGATCTATGACAGGTTTTGTGGCACTGACCCAAACAGTAAAGACAATTCGATCGGACTTCAGCTTCTGGGAATCGTCTTGGCAAACGACCTCCCGCCGTACGACACCACTTGTGGCATCGACTACGACAAGTACAGACCAAATTATTATAATTATTATAATTATTATTATCTTTAAAATGTTCAGATTAAGAATTTTTGTTTTGCTGTGGGTCAAACCTGGACTGAGGGATCACACAGACTGTTTGACTTTAAACTGTGTTATACCTGGAGCTAGTCACTCATGATGTTTGTGCAGTAAACATTTAAATGTGACTAAATGTGGTACTAAACCAGGACCGGACCAGGACTAGCCCATACGTAATGTAATGTTTTTTATTTTTTTAGGTACATTCATTCTCTCACCAATAATCTAACTTACACACGATATAAAGAGGTCTACTCAGCTGCTGCAGAGATCATTGGCCTGATTTTGAAGAACATGACAGACAGAGACGGTGTAAGGAGTTTTGTTTGAATAAAATATAATTTGCAAATTGTGTTGTAACCGTGGAAACAATCTTTGTAATTATTCTTACAGCAACATCAGCAGCTTTTCGATCTCGCTGCAGCAAAAATTACAAGTCTGGGAAAAAAGGAAATGAACGACAGGTTCATCGTCTGTGTGAATAAAGTCTCAAAACACTTTCCTCCTTTTATGGATAAGTAAGTTTCAGTTTCATTAAAGCTGCATTATGTAACTTTTTAAATGAAGGGTCTGCCACCTGCCTGTTTCCATGGAAATATTATTGCTTTGCCTAAAATATTGAATGTCATATAAATATAAAACATTTATATGACATTAAATGTATCTATCGTCACTGAAAAAAAACGTCCAAGTTACAGGTCTGATCTGTGGAGACACAGAGCCATAAAAACACTTGTAATTTAATAGTTTAATGCCATACTGTGAAACATTTCAGGCTAAGCAGTAATATTTCCATGGAAACGGGGGTGACCACCCTCACCAGAAAAGTTACACAGTGCCCCTTCATTTAAA
Source organism: Periophthalmodon schlosseri (assembly GCA_000787095.1). Lineage (NCBI taxonomy): Eukaryota > Metazoa > Chordata > Actinopteri > Gobiiformes > Gobiidae > Periophthalmodon > Periophthalmodon schlosseri. The sequence continues at coordinate 13,630 of KN473420.1, forward strand.
GTTTTTTTTGAAACACTTTTTATTTTACACTTTTTCAGATTTGTGAATTTGGCGTTCTACCTGCTGTCGAAGCTTCACGGCGTCTTGAAGACGAGCTGTTTGGAGTGCGTCCTGAGCCGCGCGGACGTCATTCCTCAAGTATTTATGCAGCTTAAAACATCAGGCTTCATTCAGACGATGTCACACAGGTGAAGAAGACGATGATGAGGTTTACATTTTTAAAGGGTTTACCAATGGCCACATGGCATCTGGATTAATTTAAGGTTTTTAATTCATTATTACTTAAAAAAAACACGCTCTAATCTACACAGCTGCTGGTTTAGACATGATCATTAATGTTAATGAGACAAGTTTAATCAAAGGAGGCTCTACTAGAAAGTTACATGATCCAACTAAAACATACAGCACAGAAAACTATTAAAATGACTCCAAAAATGTGATTTCTGTTTTGCAGTGAAATAAAGAAATTATTCCCTTTTCTAGTAACGTGTTTTAATATACAAAAGTCAAATTAAAACATAAAAACAAGAGGGCTAATGTAATTCTTCATGTTTTAAACGTAGGGATGAGGCGAGACAGAGGGTGTGTCTGGACATCGTCCATAAGATTCTGTCTGTGCTGACCCCAGTGCAGCTGCAGGAGCTTCTGGGGCCCGTGATCTCGTTTGTGTCTCACCCTTCGCCCGTGTGCCGAGAGAGAATGTACGACATCCTCATGTGGATTCAAGACAACTACAGGTGTGTACCACGTTCTACAGGTGTGTACCACGTTCTACAGGCGTGTACCACGTTCTACAGGCGTGTACCACGTTCTACAGGCCTGTACCACGTTCTACAGGCCTGTACCACGTTCTACAGGTGTGTACAACATTCAAACGTTCTAACGTGCTGAAAATACTGTGTTTTTTCTGTTGTTAATATATATTTATTCATTTGGAAAATACTACCCAGTGCTTTAACTTCCTTTGTCAACCTGATCTTAACCTGTACAGAAGTGGTTAAACAGTTAAATCTGTTTATATGTAGTGCCTCAACACCTCGGAGACATCTGCATGTGTTTTAATTATTAATGTGAGACTTATGTTTACAGATCAGTGTTGTATATTGTCATATGTTACTAATTTATGGCTTACTTTTATAATTGAGATTTTTTCTTGTAGATTAATTGTCATATCAATGTAAAAATACGTAGGTGATTCTGTGTATAATGTCTGTTTTTCCCCATCAGTGATTCGGAGAGTATGGAGGACAACACATCAGTGGAGCTTTTGAACGCTGCCAAAGAAACTTTACTTCAAGGTCTGGCTGAGGAGAATGCAGGTCTTCAGTAAGTAACACACTTCCACACATGTACACTGGCTCTTTGTAATATTTACATAAAGGTGCACTGTGTAACCTTTCTGGTAGAGGCATTAAACCTGTCGCCATGGAGACCAGCAGGAGGCCTTTAAGTAAATCATAAAGGTTGAAGACGCCACAATTTCTTATCTCAGACCCAGAGTGTCCCATTCCATATTTACAAACTAGGTCCAAGCCATAGGCTGTATGTATAAATGGACGTGGCTAACCTGCTAACCGCTAACCGTCACGTTCCAAACAGGACGTGATCACGGGGGGCGCTTCCATCGACTCCAGTTCACTTTACATTGAAATGCTATGAAGCATGTATTTGTGTATTTATACAGGGAGAGCCCAGTGGGAGCTCGCTCTTTTCATGGGAGGAGGTGTAAATGATAAATATGGAGCAGGGTTCAGAATAATAATATAATTGTATGTGATTGTCTTGTTGCAGGCTTTATGTCCGTAACTTCTGGAGTCAGGAGAAGCGTCTCCCCACGGCGACCTTTGACCGGATGATGACGGTGCTGGGTTCACTCTACTCTACTCAAATCGAGAGGTGCTTTTTGAGTTTGGCCACGAATCTGCTGCTGGAGATGACGAGCCAGAGTCCAGACTTCCAAAGGAACATGTTTGAGTACCCGCTCTCCGAGTGCACGTTTCAGGTCAGTGAACTGTAAGAAATACACTGAAGGTCAAATCTTCCAGCGAAGGTCGTCCTGCCCATATTCATGAGAATTGGATTTGTCTGTGTCTCATAATGATCTCATCCACTAAAATTGTTTTTTTTTACTGTGGGTTTAATTTGAACAAAACTTCAGTAATGTAACTGCACGTGTTTACTGTGTTTACTGTGTTTGTAGGATTATGTGATCGATTCAAACTGGCGCTTCAGGAGTTCTGTCATGACTCCGATGTTTGTGGAGACGCAGAGCTCCCAGGGTCCAGAGAGCGTCCTGTCGTCTCCGTCTGCTTCACTGAAGGGAAAACTCAGAGCTACACAGACCAGCCTCGAGTTCAGCCAAACACAGGCCCCAGGTGTGTTATAATGTAAATACACCCGTAAACACACGCCGCGTCACATGCACACCAAAGATCTGATTATTGTCTGATTTCTGGAGTAATCAGATTAGTGAAATGTTAAGTTACATCTGATGTGAGTTTGTTTTATGTATTAAAATTATAAACTGTCAAAAGTGCTTCTCAAAATGTGGCACAGGTCCTGTTGGTGGGACACTTTGGGCTGGACATTAACAAGCCCAGCCTTAGTTTTTATTATTGTTATTGTCAATGAACCTCAGTTTTTTAATTAAAAACACAATCCACAGTTTTTCTGAAGCTAAAGCACATTTTTTTTAGCAACATTTTTTTTAACATTTGACGTGAAGGCCATGTTTATAAAGAGTTTTATTTGTGTCATTTTGTGCCATTGTGTTTTTAACAGTCTTGTCATAACTGATCTGAATACCTTTATTTTTCACATTTTAGATTCGTACGATTGATAACTGATAGACTGATTGATTCTTCCTGTTTTCTTCCAGGAGGTCGGAGGTCGGCGTTTAACTGGCTGACTGGGAGCAGTGTTGACACTTTGGTGGAGTTTTCTCTGGGCTCAGAGTCTCTGTCGTCGTTGATGGTTTTTGATAAAAAATCCGAAAGGCAAATGACCAGGAAACCGGTGGGAGAAGGTTTTGGGATGAGGCGCGTCGCTGCCCCTGTAGACGAAGTGGACAACCGCACTCAAGGTTTGACCGTCACATTTTAGAATAACTTTCATATTACTGATTCTGCTGCTTTTATTGGGAAGAATTACAGTAGTGTAAAAGTTAAAGGGGCACTACGGAACTTGTGCTGTTTGGGTCTGCCATCTGCTTTCCTCTGAGGAAAGATTATTGTGCTTTATTGCCCAAAAATACCTGGGAAAACACAACTTCCATGCAAAGAAATAAGATCTCCATGGAGACGAGCATGTAGCGGACCTTCTACGGAAATGTTACACAGTGCACTTTAAAGTACAGTATAACGCACTGTTAACAAGCTAATAACATAACCACTCCAACTGTGACCGTAAATGGTATTATAATAGACTATATATATAAATGGACATAGCTAACCTGTTAGCCGCCGTGTTCCAAACAGGAAGTGATCATGGACGCGCTAACGGCTCCATCGACTCTGGCTCCAATTCACTTTCTGTGTTAAACTGTGTCCTCTCTCTGTACCTGCTGCTGTCAGACTCATGTTGGTCTTAAATGTTCGTATTAACCCTCTACATGATCCTGGGGTTTTTATTTCACTATTGTGTCTGTAAATCAAGATATCAACATTAATAATAGGCAAATCAGGCGGGAAGGGGCGTTACCTTCAACAGCTTCGCTCCTCATTGGCTCTTTGGTTGCTATGATACTCGTGGTGAGAATTCCAAGTATGAAACTCTGCTACAAATCATCCCTATAACTGCTCTGGCCTCGATGAGCTTCATTTGGAGCAGAACGCTGTGGGCGATGTCACACTCACTCAGTCACTTCTTTATACAGTCTGTGGTTATTACACATTGGTAGGAGATGTTAATGGGTGAATAACACTGTGCTTCATGTCTGAGGTTGACATTAATTCACTTATATAGTGAATTAGTGAATTATAGTATAAATGGCTAAATCTTTGTCACATTATTTACTCTATATAATAAAAATAAAGTTATCCATATAATAACACTGTATAACTATTTTAATGCTGCTGTTTTTTTAATCACATTAGCACAAAATGAACAACGTAGAAACATCTTAAGACTTCGTCGCAGATTCCTCAAGGATCAGGAGAAAGTCAGTTTGAACTTCGCCCAGAAAGAAATACAACAACAAAGACAGAAGAAGGTAAAAACCATTCACTTTTACAAATAAATACAACAGCAAAGACAGAAGAAGGTAGAAATCATTCACATTTTGGTTGTTGGTCTTTCAGTTAAAGAACCACTTTATCTGGTGTTTTTGTAGGAGCAGAAGGCAGACCAAAGGCTTCGGAAGGAGGCTCAGGTGACGCTGTATCGTAGCTACAGAGTGGGAGACTTTCCAGATGTTCAGATCCCTCACAGCAGCCTCATCACTCCACTGCAGGCCCTGGCCCAGGTACAGACACCCCCCACACCAGCCTCATCACTCCACTGCAGGCCCTGGCCCAGGTACAGACCCCCCCCATCCCAGCCTCATCACTCCACTGCAGGCCCTGGCCCAGGTACAGACCCCCCCCATCCTCCAAGACCAGCCTCATCACTGCAGGCAGATGTTTCTTAAATATTCCACATTATTAGGGCTGAAAATTATTATAAGATCAACGACTCATTTTTGCATTGGTCGACAGAGGTGAAATAAAGTAAAAGTAGTAAAGTGCTGTATTTAAGTAAAGTACAGATACCTAAAATGTATACTCAAGTACATTTTACAGTGGTACTTTTACTTCAGTACATTTGAGAGCAGTATCTGTACTTTCTACTCCACTACATTTTTGAACAGGATTGTGTGAGACCTGCTGAAAAGGCTGAGGGTTTATTTTTAACACGTTCAGAATTTGAACAAAACAAAAATATACAAAAAAAAATTGAAAAAAAATTACTGATTCAATTATTTCTGTTGAACAAAATTCAGCTCAAATCTTTATCAAAATCACCACATTTGAAGCTTTATAAGATTCAAAATCTGTGAGAAATTTTTAAACAGCTACTTTAATACTTTTACTTCAGTATTTTTTGCTCCAGTATCTTTTAGTAATAAAAGTGAGTACCATATTTTCCGGACTATAAGTTGCACTTTTGTTCATAGTTTGGCCGGGGGTGCGACTTATACTCAGATGCGATTTATATGTGAAATATGTTTTTTTCTTCATTATTATGCATTTTTTGGCTGGTGCAACTTATACTCAGGTGCGACTTATACTCCGGAAAATACGATACTTCTTCCTCTGTAGTCGACTGGTTCAAATATGGCAACTGAAGAAATTCTGTTCAGATAGAAGTGTGTTATTGTCTTTATTTATGTATTTATTTGATTGGGACAATGTTAATGAACAGACATGATTCAACATGAAAGTAAACACCCCGGATTATAGCCAAAGGGTCATTTCCATCCGTTGTCCCAAAGGGCTGGGGTCACAAAAGGGCCAAAATAAAAATTGCACATTCCACTCATTGCACAATTTCCTTAATTGCACGTAACATGTGGAGCCTGAAGTGAGCCCACGCTCACTTCCTATTTGGAACGCGGCGGCCGGCAGGTTATGTCCATTTATATATATACAGTCAAAG
>KN473422.1:1193-24263 GCA_000787095.1 Periophthalmodon schlosseri
AAAATAACATATGAAAATTCACTTGTTCAATTCTATTTCTTCACAAAGCGTAGAGAGTTTGGACAATGTGGGCAACAGTAGCTCAGTTGGTAGAGGGTTTGTCCTCTGATCCGAAGGTTGGTGGTTCGAATCCTCTCCTGACATAAACGTCACTGGTTGAGCGGTCAGATCCACTGCCCCACAGGTTGGCGGTGCGATTCCAGCTCCCACAGATGAATGCTGCCATTGGTTTGAGCCCAGTTTAACGTAGATTTGGGCTGATTTTGGTTTAGTTCTGGGTTTTATTCCCAGCTTACTCCCAAGTGTGGTGTTGTTATTGTGTAAGTGTGACCGTACCCTTATTTGTCCACATACTACCAATAACTCCAATAACTAATCATCATAACACTAAAATGTAGTTTTCAAAGCACCCAAAACATGTAACTTCATATATTTGAGAATATATAACCACTGTGTATCAAAAGTAGTTGTAGTAACGCCTGTTGAAAGTGTAGCAATGGTTGGGGTAGTGGTTTGTTGGAATTCTCAATAATGTGGCAGAAAGTATATTTTTTCTACAACTTTCACAGTTACTCAACAAATACTGTCATTAACAAACTAACAAACAGTTGTATACCTAAACGAGTGCATATGAAGACTCCAGACAGACACAGTGTGAGCAGCTACACTTGACTAAACTCAAATCAGTATCATTAATATAAAACATCTCCTCCGTGCTCCTGCTGGGCCCTGAAATGAGCATCTGTTTCCATAATAACACAAAACACAACCTATAATAAACACAAACATAAATATGGTTTTCTAGAATTAAAACTGCAGTGTTGTATTAAACGATTCAATTTCCTGACTGTGGTCATAGCAACACTTTTTCTTGAGGTTCAGTAGATTTGATGGACTTACATATGCCAGGCCAAATGATTGTAATGGTGATATGGTAATCTGTTGGACACAAGTCACCAATCACTCACTTTAACTACATGCATACTAGGCAAAATGGGTGAAGTGTCTTGCTCAAGGACGCCACAAAAGTACGCACTGGTCAGAGATAGTATCAAACCACCAGTCTCCCAGTTATAAGATGATAATTCTACCACCTGAGCCTCTGTTACTCCACCCTGATCAAGGTTCCCATATTCATCTTGGAATTTGTTTGTGAACCTTAACTGTGCACTTATCTCCATGGAGATGTTACTGCCTTCCCTGTAATGTTCAGCAGTATGGCATTAGACTTGTCTGTATCCATGGAGAAGCGAACCAGCTCACAGTCATTTCTCAAGTTGCTTTTCTGTGATAAAGTCACCTGTATAAGTGATTGACAACTTTAATGCCATAAGAATATTCAAGGTAAATCAAAAACCTCTCCATGGAGACAAGCAGGTGATGGACCCTCCACCAGAAAAGACACACTGGGCACCTTTAACATGTAAATATTTATATTGATTTCTATATGATCATCCTTCATAACATCATTTAAAAGGCCCCTATTATGCTGTTTCCTGATCTATGTTATAATGTTTTTTCCTCATCACAAACATACCTGGAGTTGTGTTTTGTTTTATTCACACATGTTTAGAATCATTTGGATAATGCCAACCCTGGAATTGCCAAAAAGTAATTTAAAAAGTACACCTTGATGACATCACAAGGTGGAACTGAGCATTTTGAGATGTTGACAGACTAATAATAAAGGATTTTAGCGTTGAATGAAACAAAACACAACTCCAGGTATGTTTTTGATGTGGTAACAACATTATAACATGGCTTAAAGCTCACAAGAATCAATTTTGCGTAATATAGAACATCATTTAACCAGGCTTAGCATTGCCACAATGACTCCACTGTCTTGGCCTGCCTTAAGCCTAAAGATATCTACTCACTTATGCACACAGCTGGCCCGGTCAATGCAGAGCCACTTGACATAGGAGCCTCAGTCAAAGTGAGTGGTTCAAACCTTAAAAGCCTGGATTGATTTTTGTTTTTCTTTTGAGCTCTGTGGATATTGTTGGTTTCAGGACCTTTTCCGTCTCAAGTTGTGTGTCACTCAAATCAAAAGGACACATTTGACTGGCTTGTAAACAACTCATTTCAAAGTCCCCCCCACTGTATTGACTGGCTGCAGACCAACAACAATATCCCCTTTTAAGGTTTGACAAAGTCTGTTTCGGAAAAAGTAGGCTAGTCGTATGATGATCCTTGACAAAAATGACACGCTTTCATCCTCTGTACTTCCTCCCTTGGTATGTCACTGTATCTGGATTCTTTTGGCCTCTTTTTTGTGCGTTTGGCAGGAAAAGACAGCAGACATGAAATGTTTCCCCCATGTTTTAATCTTTGACAAGTCTTGTGAAGGCACGACTGCAGGAGGAGGTGTGCCATTTTTCCTCCATCCGCCCGCCAACAAAACAGAGCAGCTTCTCCAGACAGCACCTCCTCTTCAAAGACCCAGGAGCACCACAGTTCTAAGGCCCCAGGATGTAATAGTGTGAAGTGTATACTGGTATTAAAGTATAAAGCAGTAATAAAGTTTTGTATAAAGTAGAACTAACATAATACAAGTTTGTCCAATTTTAAGTACTATTTTTAACACACCATCTACTGCAATTCAATAGCTATTTACTACAGCAAATACAGAGCTTTACCAAGTAAGGGTATCTGAAATAAAACTAGGATTAACTCCCCATATCAAAGCCATAGAAAACAAATGTTTAATGGTGCACTATAGTTGTAGAGGGTTCATCACCTGCTTGTCTCATAAAACTGTTATTGCTTTGCCCGGAAAGTTCCATAGTATAGTATAAACTTACCTATTACAGGCACTGGGTTTGGTGGAGTCTCCATGGAGATTGCTAAGTTTGATGCTATTTTGTGGAAAATTTCAGGCAGACCAACAACATCTATCCATGGAGCAGGTTACTCCAGGATAACGCCAGGTCTAAACCACTTGCAAGTTAGATCCCGGGTTAAACCAGGACTAATTTGGGTCAAAACCAGCCCACACACAGATAAAACCAGGGCACGACTCAACCTCAAATAAAAAATACATTTTTGGTTGAATAAAAAAAAATGTCACTAACTAGCGTTCAAGTGAGTCTAGCGTGTTTTCTTTCTGTCTACATGCAGCCACTTCTAAGAACGTTTACATGTGGTGCTGTTAAACGTAATGGTATTTATGACCATTTCTACCCAGATTTGATCAAACGGCAGTGGGTCCACTTAAAGGCTCCTGCAGCAGCTCCTGGTAATAGGCCTGTCTCACACACAAAAGACTGAACCTGACATCTACCTTCATGTCAGCTGGTTGCTGGCAGTTTGATGGACAGCACAGAATGGTAGAATGGCCCCCTCTCTCGCTAATTAGCTCATAGAGAGAAATGAATGCTATTGTAACCGTGCTAGTGATCATAAAATACCTCATTCCCATTCACATTAGCTGATAAGCATCTTTTTATATGCCCGGTCAGTCTTTATGGCATGTGACAGGTAAGACTAAAAGAAATGGAGATTTTATCAAGCATATGGAAGCTATACTGAGCCGGGAAAGACGTTATATGATCTACGTAGATGTCTTTGACATTCGGGCACTTTTGCAGTTTTGCGGAGTCATTTTTGAGTGAAAACAAAATTGGGCCAGTCAGTGGAGGTAGATACAAATTGTTGGCTCTTCTTTCCTTTTTGGCGTAAAATATTGAGAACCATCAGAACCACAGGAAAACAACTGCTCTTTCTCGTGCGTGTATGAAATCAATAAATACTGGAGTTACGTTACATCCAAAAATAACACAATGCAAACTAAATGTTACAGGTAAAATGGCTGCCTGTTTATTCAATGAGAAATACCAATAAACCTTAACACATAGCACAATTAACAATACGCAAATCACACGTTTTTTATATAAATTTATATTGTGATTACTAGCTCATTTATCCTAAAACATGAAGATTAACAGGTGTTTGAAATGAAAATCCATTCTTCCTTATATGATTAGCATTGGGGTCCAGTTGGTTAAAAGCATTTATCGTCCTCTCTGCGAACTGTCTGAAGCCAAACCACAGGTCCTTCGCATCCCTTCTGCCGTTGACAACCCCTCGACAACCCCTCGCATCTCCATTATTTGATACGCGATAAAAATCACTAAGTGTATTTTTTGGAAGATAATTTGAAGTTGACAACCCCTCGCATCTCCATTATTTGAGTGTTTTCACCCAAAAGCGGACTGAACCCAAAAAGGGGAGTAAACCTTTTGGCAGCACAGTGACATGTGGTTGAAGACATCTATACTGTACTAGGCGTGTCAGTTTATTAATAATCAGGGTTTTTTTGGCTCCCAATATAATCATCAGAGGAAAAAAAAAATGAAATAGTGATCATTTTAGAAGCAAGGTCATTTCAATGCAGTATCCAAAAGACAAGAACATACTTTTAGGTTTACTTTCTTAATTATGTCACTTGAACTATCAGAATGTGTAATTTCATAACTCTGGTAATGTATTAGACACTAACGAAAGAAAATTAAGGATTTGAACGTGATGCTTCTTCTCACATTAGTCATATTTTGTTATTGTGACATTGTTGGTATATAAATGATATGACGGGGAACATTATAAAAGTGAATATGGTTTTTGAAAAGTCCCTTAAAGATAAGTTTTGGCCCTATATCTCACTGCATTAGCTTGCTATTTAAAGACGCCCCAGTTTGAAATCCTGCAAACTCTGGATTTAAAATTGTACCATGTCCAGTAGGAAGATTAAAAGGACAAGAAAAGAGGTTTCATAGAAGCAAACATTTATCAGTGCCGCTTCCCTGTTCAAGTGTGAGCCAGAAACCCCAAAAAGCTGCCAGCATCTGAGCAGAGGGCAGCAGTGACTGTTTTGTACTGACGGAGGGCTTTCCTTTCTACATTCACAACACATCAAACATCTGAGCACACCTTGGCTGGGGGGAGGCGACAGGGCTGTGCGGGGAGAGTGTGTGTCGTGGCATAGAATTACCATGAATAATTGAAAGACTGGTGTGAGCGTTCTGGTAGCGCTTTGATTGAGTCTGAAAGCCCCGGGAAGAAATTGGCAGATGAGTGCAAACTGCAAAATGGCCAGCTCTTTGCTCTCAGCTCCTGCCCAAGATTTGCTCAGTTAAAACCTCAAATCAGCAGTGTACGCTAGGGTCTTTCTGTGTCCGCCTGGCCCACAAACCCATCCAAATTCTCCACATCAAAAGAGGAAAAAGCGACAAGGGTTGGCACGCACACGCTGAGGTGCTGTTTGTTGTGCATCTATTCTTTGAGATAATTTGCTTAAAACGTTGTTGATGTTTTTCTTTTGTGCAAATTTCCAGGTGGTTGTTTTATTGTCTTTTGGTTTCATAATCAGAGAGTGAAATCACATAACCATATTCCAAACAAAACCAACATGGCTGACCTGTGCTACGTCTGTTGACCGTGGCCCAACTGAGTAAAGTTTATCTATCTTCTGCTTTTCTGGCACGTTTCATGTGTCTGATATGGTCACAACATTCAGAAAGGCGGAATCAATATGTGCATAGATAACTCTGGTCGATAATTTGCTGTGATGATGTTCCCAGAATGAAAAAAACCATAGACTGTATAAAGAAGTGGACTAAGGGAATGTGACGTCACCCATTGCGTCAAATGAAGCTTGTGGAGGCCAGCAGTTATAGGGGCGAATTTGGAAACAAGTTCCATATTTGGAATTCCGACCGAGAGTATCATAGTAACTAAAAAGCCAATCCGGAGCGAGGCTGTTAAAGGTAACACCCCTTCCTGCCCACACCGCTGATTTAGCCGGGAGCAGGTGCTTAGCAACGCTGTCAATCAAACCTGTTGCTAACGCTAGTGGGAGCGACCTTGGGGAAAGAAGGCACCTGATTTGTCTGTTATTAATATTCATATCTTGATTTATGGACAAAATAGCGAAATAAAAACACCAGGATCATGTAGTGCGAGTTAATATGAACATTTTAGGAGCAAAATGACGAGCCTGACAGCAGCAGTTACAGAGAGAGGGGTGACTTTCAATAGAAAGTCAAGGTATAGGAAGCAAAGTCGATTGAGCCCATGCACACTTCCTATTTGGAACGCTCTGGCTAGTAGGTTCGCTATGTCCATTTATGTATACAGTCTATGGTAAAAACCTGTGGAATGATGACAAATTTAATTTAACAATTTATGAAAAATACACCTACGATTAATACACAACAAGGCCATGTGAACTAGCAACCAACTTCCTAATCAACGTCAAAAACAGATTTGAGGAAGGACATCTAGTATAAAAATAAAACAAATACTAATGGAGTAGTGTTATCAAAAAAAAAAAAAAAATCTATCTCAATTACATAGCTAAGGAATTGTTTCTTTTACCATTTCTTTGGTAAAAGGATTGGTTTTGCCATGAGGAGTTTTACTAGTTTTGTTGTAGATCTAAACCATTCTAAACCCATTCAGAAAAGGTTCATTTTTGTCAATCTTTATGTATATTTTCATGAATTCTAGCTCAAATGATCACTTTCTATCTTGGTATATATTCCAACAATAGAATAACAACTAGCTTAAATGTAAATCAGACCATACAGTCACATTACCAAACAACATGTGAACCAAGATGGCGGACGTGTGTCACAGCTGCCGACAGTGGCCCGCAGGGTGTCATCTCCAAATTTGCTGAGTGCACACAAGGAGAGGTCAACAGGGACTGGGGCTTGGCAATCGCGACTCACCTTCGCCGTGTCCGGATGTGGGCGGCATCCCATTACTCATCCATATCATTTTGCCAAGCCAGCACCAGTGTCCTTAGATATGTGACAAGGAGGCCATTCAGCTAAATGAGTCCGGCAGGTGACTGGTGTTGTCCCGCTAAAGCCCATCTGACAATCACCAAGATGTCCTGGAGCAAACAGTCACACGGCACTTAAGCTTAATGCGCAGCTTTAGTCGTACTTCCATGTCTGGGGACGGACGCCGGGAGCGGCGGACCAATGTCACAGGAATATATGGGAAATGTGTTATGTCTGCGTGTAAGGCCGGTTATTAATCATTTTAATTGAGATGCAGTTATGTCCGAACGTCGATGATATGCTTAGGTCATTTTAATTCAGAGGTCTACTGCCAATCCTATATGTCAGTAAATGCATGTGGTTTGGGATAGACTTTGGAAATGTGACTATTTTTGTGTTAAAGCAGACGTATTATGCTTGTGTCTGCTATATAGTTATAATCACCCATGGATCATTATGTTATAATTTGCACATTTTGAATATTCATCTAAAACGACTTAATAAAAGAAACAAGTTCGTTAACTTCGGTGTTAGAAAACTACGGTGACAACAAAGAGCCTTGTAGCTGTCAGCCCCTTCTGTGGATAGCTGCAGATTTTTTTTTTTCATTTGTAATAAAATGACTACGCGACACTGCTGAATCCTACACGTATCATTGATTAAGAAAATCAAACTGAAGAATGAAGTAAGTACAGAGCAGTGGGCGTATGCCAGTGACAACGGGGGTTGATCCGCAATATGGCATCTTGAAAATAAGCGATTAAAGATTGCTCAAACATGCACGAATCACTCAAAAAACAACTTCAAGACGGTAAATGAGAAGGGGAAACAACTATAACATGGTTAAAAGCTCTGAAAAGTTGATTTTGCAGAATAAATTTGCTTTAAAGTGTTAAATGGCAAGGATTAAAAGTCTGTCTTGACTATGTTCGTGAACTCAATATTGAAGCCCATTTTTATTTTGTTTTTGAAAAGAAAAAATAAAATCAAGAATGGACCAAACATGATCAAACTACAGTGGTAAGTCTTCCAGGGAAACTAGACATTGTGCAAACGGTTTCATCTTCTAGACTTTGGACCACAAAATATGACATTTTATGAATTTGATTTATACAAATCTATAGTGTATTTCTTATGATATGTTGACCTGGACATGGCCCTGAACGTTCTTGCCCTTTCACTGTGGTTTCTATACAGTAGCCCGTAGATCTTTCATCTGAGCAAACATTGTCATTTTCCGTTTTTTTCATTTAATGGCTGTCAAATAAAGAAAAAAAAAACATCAATCCTTCCATCCTCACAAACAAGCCATGTTTTTCTGCCATCTTCCTTTGACCTGATTCTATCGTCAAGTGCCGTCCATTACATGCAACAAATGATTAATTAAATAATACAGCCTTATGGATAATTAAAGTGGCCTTAAAAGGTGAAGCCAAGCCTGTTTTTTTTCCAGAGATGGGCTTATATAGCTTTTTATATTTTGTTGAGGGAAAAATGAAAAATGAGGTAAGGTAAGGTGCGTGTCAGTCAAAGTCAGCTCCTTTAATAAATTCCTTCCTTTATATATTACCCATGACCAAAATAAAGAAAAAGACCCTCTGGCAACATATACCTTGGTAGACGCCAGTTTAGAGGGTGCTTGCATGTGTGTGGACGACTGCATGTGTGAAAAGTGGATGGAGTGATTGGTGAAGAAAGAGAAGAAAGGTAGGCAGTGAAAGTAATGGCGCTGCTTATGGATTGGGGCTATTTTGTACATCAAAGTATACAGAGGAGGAGGTAGGGAGTAGGAGGCGAGGAGGGGAGGGGAGATTACAGGCCTTTTTCGGTGTCATTGTTTCTTCCTGGGTCACGTGGGAGTGCCTTATTTTGATTTTTATTTCCCCCTTTTTCTGTTTTTCTTTTCTTCTCGGCGATGATATCAAAACGCTATTGACACAAGCCCAGCTAGCTCCCCTTTGTTATTTTACCGGATCAAAAACCCAGGATCGCTCTGTGTCCTGCTTGCCATACGAGACCGAGACTCCTAAGCCGTTCATAATCATTTTAAAGTAGTCAGTTATAATCGCTCCATCCTTCTCCTTAATCTCATCATACCTATTCTTTAATCTCCTTTGAGGAATACGCCGGCTGCATACAGTTATTCTCAACGTAATCATTATGGATGTATGCAATATTTCATCTTTCTTTTGGGCCTCAGATTTGATTCCATTACCGGCGACCGCTAATCTGGCTAACAACCGAACATCTGTGCAGGTACTATTACTAAGCCCCTCGCCCCATCGCACTACCCACACATGTGCATTCATAATCAGGCTAGCATGAAAAATGTAGCAGACTAGACTGTCCGTTTTTGCATTAAAGGTTAATTTATGATTCAGGAACGCTGGTGCCAAGTGGTGGAGTAGAGGAGCAGACAAGTGGAAGCATGCCAATGTGTTGATATTCGAAGGAGTGTTGTAAATTGCCAATCTTGTTTTCTAGTAACACCACATAGCTTCAAGTGTATATCCATCCATCTGCACTGTAAGCGACTGTGTTTGCTCAAAGCTGCCATCCAAATGACTTATCCAAATGACAATATTCTGTCCTCCAACAAGTACAGTTTAGCTTTGCAATCCTTTTCTCATTTCTAAAACTCTTCAAGCCCACGTGTTGGCGCCCGTACAGAAAAATGTTAGCTAACAGTTTGCGTCATTTAGTTAAACTTACCAGAGTTCTCCAAGTTGCCCTGACTGAACAGAATGGCAGTTTAGTTACGAGTAAAATGTTTGTAGTATTTGCATTTAACATATATGTAAAGTTTGAAAGGAGGTGTAGATTACTAATGGTCATTGGACATACGTATATCTATTGTTCATTCACAGTGACGGGAAGAATACTTTGCAAATGTATTTAGTTAGAGAGTACCCAAATTAAAATGTGTTTTGTAACATATTTAATTACATAGTCTAATCAGAGTACTGTATTCTGAATACTTAGAATACTTCCACATTGAGTTGCATTATATAACATGACATATAATTCCAAACAGCTTTATTTTTGTTGCACTGTTTTTTATGCATTAATTTCTGTCCAATTAGAGATGAAAAATCACACATGTACACACTGCAAGAGCTGTGTTATCTTTTTTCTTCTCACTAATACTGTGTAGCCCAAAGCTAAAACAGCAAATGAAGTACTGTCACGTATTCCTTTGATTGTAGGAAAGTAACTGTATTCTGAAAACCACCAAATGAAAGAGTAACTGTACAAGAATACAGTTACTCAAAATTAGTATTCTGAATATGTATTTTTGTTACATCTGTAGTTCTTTAGAAGATATCTGTGTAATCCCTCAGTCGTCCAGGTCTGATAGGTGTGAAACCACTCATTAGGGGCTTGAATAACTATGCTAAGTAGGACTGGGGCGCAGTGCACACACACAGGGTAGCACAACAGACCTAGCCTACAAACAGAAACTGTAAACAATAGGGTTTTGAGTTTCAGTGTAGTTAGCTCCTCCCTTCAGACAGATATAAGGCAGTGTCCAGCAGTGATCTGACCAGAACTGAAGAAGCGGCTTGGATGAGCAGCGAAACGTCTTCACTCCTACAACGTTTTGTCCAGTTGACAGATTTTATTTCTCTTTTGCTATTTTTGTTACATGTATTCAGTTACTTCCCAACACTGTTCATTCATTTCAATCAACAATTTGAATGGTTTTGGTTAGTTTTAAACAGAGTCGTATATTATTTATTGATTTGCAAAGTGTTTTTGTATGGATTACTTTCATCAGGTGAATGAAACCTGGGCCAGCATTGTTTTGTCCTTAGGCAAGAAACTTCACCCACATTGCCTTGTATGAATGTGGTGTGTGAGAGATTGGGGTTGATGGCGCAGATTAGCAGTCTCGCGTTTGTCAGTCTATCTCAGGGCAGCTGTGGCTACAGTAGCTTAGCAACACTAAGCGCCAAGTGTGGAGTGAATGAATAATGCAATGTAAAGCTCTTTGGGTGTCTTGAAAGGTGTTATATAAATCCACTATATTATTATTACACGTGTCCTGTTTTATCCAGGCTTGAGACCGACACAAAGAGCACACTGTGGTTCGATTAATAGAATACAGCTACAATATCGCCTTGTACGTGTGCCATTATTCCTACATGAGTTTGATTCATGAATGGTGGTCATCAGCAGTGCTATAATGCATTTCCACAAGCACACATTGGGAATTGAACTAATCATGTTTGCACTGGACATTTAAGTGAATTGCACGACCAGTTCAGTTTATTCTTCCTCCCTCTCGACTGTCCCCCGCCGAGTGTCCTTCAGCTCTCCTCCGGGGCGTCGTGTGCGCGAGCCGTCCAGAGAGATTTGACAAGGGCCCTGCAAGGAGAAGGAAATAAAAACGCAGAGAGATGAGGCAAACATATTAATCTTGTTAAGTTAAATGCCCACCCTCTTTCTCCCCCCGTTTCCTCGTCCTCTTCCTCGCTCTTGTCCACCCTCTCTGCCCCCTCCTCCCGGATGCTGCGTGCGCCACTGTGAAAAATCGGCTAATTTCTCAGCGCTGGTCTGGCTTCACAAAGGTTCTTTCGGGTTGGTGCTGAGCTCTGTACTACGACTCCTCCATTAGTTGCACCCTCTATCCCAGACGCCCCCACACCCCTCCCATTCGCCAGTCCCTTGTCTCCGCCTTTCTACGTGGGACTGTCTTTCTCTCTTTCTCTCTCTCCTCTCTCTCTTTCTCTGCCCCGCTACAGTCTGCCTAGCCACACACACACATTACTGGAAGCCTCATCTATCTCCCTGGTCTCTGTGTGTCTGTGACCTTGGAATCTATGATGGATGCGGAGCTTAGATGTAAGTGAGTTTTAAGTTGGAGATTGACAACGATGGTGGACATATCGATTACGCTACACCGGGATGGAAAGAAAACATACAATCTCACAAATAGCCCAAAAAGAAGGACAGAAGGCGAATGCAGTTTAGATAGATAGGGCTTGATGGACAACGTTTCCCCCTTGTGGTGCGGGATATTTGTGGAGCGTCTTTCCAATCCATGATCTGAGAGAGGCGGAGGAGGGAGGGGGTGGAGGGAGGATTTGCAGAAGTCAGTGGATTCCCCCATGGAGAATAAATAGGGCTCGGAAATTAAACCCAGTGTTACTTTTCAATCCTGCCATGTGCGCTCTCCAGCTACAACGGGAACACCTTTAATTAGTCTGACAGGAAGTGACAAAACAATAGAGGATTTTTGCAAATGTGTAATTTCTAAAAATAAAATTAAAAAGTGCCACATTTTGTCAGCTGCAGGCCCAGTGCAGTGGTTCTCAAATGGAGGCGAGGGACCAGTTGTCAAAGATATATTGTATTTTCCATTCAATTAATTTTTTTTTTTTTTTGCATATTTCTGGTGTTTATGTTCCCTGGGTATAATTTAGGCTAAGTACTCAATTTTGTTACTTAAGTAAAAGTACAGATACCAGAACAAAGAAATACTCAAGTAAAAGTATCACAAGAAAAAATCTACTTAAATAAAACTATTAAAGTGCCTGTTTAAAAATGTACTTTGAGAATAAAAAGTAAAAGTATTTTGCGCAGATCTAATAAAGCTTCAAATGTTGGGATTTTGATACAGATTTGTGCTGAATTTTGTTCAACAGAAACAATTGAATTGATCTCAGCAGGTTTCAGACAATAATAAAAAAAATACTTCTACTTAATTGAATTGTCTCAGCAGGTTTCAGACAATAATAAAAAAAATACTTCTACTTTTCAGTCCAGTTAAAAAACATAGCGGAGTAGAAAGTACAGATACCTGCTCTTGCTCTCATATGAAGTGAAGTAAAAGTAAACTTTAAAATCTAAATGGTCACATTTTTATGTTGCGTTTTTCCACCTTCAAGGCACCTTCAAAGCATTTTACATTAAGGAACCACTCACCCATTCACTTACACATTCACACACCAGTGTACGCAGACACTGGGAGCAAGGTAGGTTAAGTGTCTTGCCCAAGGACACAATGACAGCATTCATCTGTGATATCTGGAATCGCATCGCCAACCTGTGGGTCAGTGGATCTGACCGCTCAACCAATGATGTTTATGTCGAGAGCGGGATTCAAACTGCCAACCTTTGAATCAGTGAACAAACACTCTCCCAACTGAGCTACTCTCGCCCTATTTACTCAAGTAAAGTCTCCCAACGAGCTACTCTCGCCCTATTTACTCAAGTAAAGTACAGATACCTAAAATGTATACTTACAGTAGTACAGTACTTTACTACTTTTACTTTGTTATATTCTACCACTGGTTTAGGCACATTAGTTTTTCTTTTAACTGCAGGTTTTAAATATCTGAATCGCTTCAGTTTTTCCCCCGACATAACGCTGGTTCAATTCATACTCTGGTTTATAATGGTCATTTTAGTCCAGTCCTTCTATTGGATGTTCTTGGAGTGGTTTAAAGTCCAGTAAGCCCCATGCGCGCAGTAAAAGCTTTGTTAAACAAGTTTCCGACATAAAACATTGACCTTTTTAGTTCCAAAGTGAATCTTCCGGATGTGTAATGCACTGCTTTCCTGTCAGTGGAAAATGGAGAGAATCTTATCAGTCATCACTGGCAGATGCTGCTCAGCAAAAAGCAGCAAAATGGATTTCCGAATTCGTCTTGAGTGACTATCTTTGCCATTTCATGCTTTCTCGTGCTCACTGTACATTGTCTCGGAGCAATAATTAGATCTGAATTTAAGCTTTCAGTGACCAGTGAGGATCCCACATGTCCGAGCATTTCCTCCCTATTGCTGCGGATCTTCTGGCTGCTCGATGATATGGAGGTCAGGCCGGCTAATGCTGACCAGGGCTTTTTAGAGGGCGAGCAGTGAAAGTGGAAAGGCAAGCACGCAGACTGACACTGACAGAAAAGCGATGGATGGAAACACATTCAGAGAGACACTGGTGATGAATAATGCCTTTTCTCTACATGTGGCATCTGGAGGTGTTATGAACGAGATTGATTTGATCTGTATTTTGCATTTTGTATAACAAGATTTGACAAGTTTATTTTTTATTTATCTTTTCCCCATGTTAGTGATACTATACTGCTATATGGGAAATGGTCACATTTTTATACAGCGCTTTTCCACCTTCAAGCCACTCAAAGCGCTTTACATCAAGGAACCACTCACCCATTCACACATTCATACACCAGTGTATGGAGACACTAGGGGCGAGGTGGGTTAAGTGTCTTACGCAAGGACAAAATGATAGCATTCATTTATTGGAGTTGGGATCACACCGCCAACATGACAGATGGAACAATATTATTTGTCGTGGGGTATTTTTGGTTATTTTTTTACAATATGGTGAGATTTGAACTGTAGAGTTTCATTATAGATACAAACCAATTACTTAAGTGTTGCATTTTGCTATTTAGTTATTTCAGCTCATGTGTTATTTTAATACTGTAAATTTAGAATAATTCTGCTTTATAGTTTGGCTTCAGTATTATCGTTTCAAAATTTGTTATCATGACAGGCCTGTGTAGGTGCCCAAACCTTGAACCCCGAGAGCCTCCTCCTCAGAGTTAATGATACGTGCCAAGGGATAAGTGTGAAGTCGTTTCCTTTACTTTAAATTACTCCTGGTAATTGAGAAAAGCTGAGATCTGCTGGGGTGCCTGTCTCTACATGTGAGCTGTGTTAGCAACAAGTCAGGAGTGTAGCACAACTCATGCTCATAGATGCTGGTTTATGCTCCAAATCCCCATTGGCCCTTAAGACAAAGGGAAGCTATATTGATCATCATTATGTCTTAAAATCCCATCTGTGATCAGTGTGCAGCCTGCAACCCCCCACCACCAAGTTTTAATTTAGTTTTATTTATTCTCACTTGGTAAAAAACACAAAATAATATACTTTATACAACAGAATGTGAAGGATGGTCACCGAAAACCCTCAGGGGGCTTTAAATGTTGTAACCTCCATATGAAGCGCATAAGGCTCTAATAAAATAATAAAACACATCAAGTTTAAGAGGAAATGCCATATTGAAAAGTGCAGTTATTCAGAAGCAGACGGTTTAAAGCGTTTTTAAACTGACACTGTGAAAGCTCTATAAATGAGGTGGGCAGGCTGTTCCATATTTTAGATCCTCTATATGGAACGTTAAGCTGAGACTGGGTTATGCTTATCCACTACGAGTTGGATAAGCATGGAATTCATTATTAAAGACAAACAAATTATTGAGATGTCCAAAAAAAACCCACAAAAAAAACACAAAAAAGACAAAAAAAAAACTAAGAAAAGAAAAAAAGGTACATCCAAGTTAGAATATATAAAAAAAAAACCACAAAAAAACAAAACACATGGGATATAAGTATGTCAATAGATGTTAGATGTTAGAAATAATTAAAATACAGAATTTTATGTTCACTTTGTAACCTTTCTGGACTGTGGATGGTCTGCTGTGTGTTTGCTTTTCTTGGCCAATGTTTCACTGGATAGAATTCATTGTATCTATCTTGTATTTTGCATTTTAATTCCTGTTGTTTTTGTTGCTCAAAAATACTTGCATGCATTCCTAGCATGAGCAAGCTTGCCTCCCCACAGACGCGACCTGTTACCTGCTTGTCTCCATGGAGATAGAAAACAAGCAGGTGGCAGACACTCCACAAGAGACGTTACGTAGTAAACCTTTAACTGCATCCATTTTGAAGCATGTAGTAACTGGACAAATCATGAATGAGCATATCGCCGTCTGCACGAATGCTATTTGTAGATTCATTTTTCAAAACGCACGCCATCGTGAAATCCTACTTTGCCCTCTACATGCGCAAGTGCAGATATAGTACGGAGACATAGGGGAGACACATTACAGCCTAACCCCAGTGTCACCCGGCTGATACTGGTGGCCTAAACCTGCTGTGTGTGTGTGTGTGTGTGTGTGTGTGTGTGTGTGTGTGCGTGTGTGTGCGCGTGCGTGTGTGTGCAACCAACTGTTCCAGCATATGGTCACCCAGTCATTGTATAGATGCCATTAGAGCCGGCTGCCTCTTAGAGCGTAATGCACTGTAGTGGTTTGCACTAGTGCTTTGATGCTCCTCCCAGACTCCCACCATTATGCTACTGCGCTGGTCTTAAGCTTTTGATGACACTGTATCGTGAAAGACGGAGATTATTTTTGAAATGCACAACGACAGAAGAGAGTGACAGGAAGAGAGAGAAAGAGAGAGAGAGAGAGATGGGGGCAGATTATCTCCTTTCATGATAGATATACTTCTCTGTAACAGCATTTTCAGTTTCTCTGGGAGGCTTATGTAAAAATGTGTACACAACATACATAACAAAAATTTAACAAAATAAATCTGTATCGTTACTTCTGACATGAATGTTCTTGTTTTGCCAATGCCAGTCACAATAATTATGTTTAGATTATTGTTTCTAACGCTATATTGAGCCAAAAATATGCTGATTCCAACCACATGGGGTCAGTAACGGGTCAATGCTTCACCATAGACATTAGAGCGATGAGGCATAGCAGATTATCCCCTCTCTGATACATCTACTCCTCTGTAACCAGGAGCCTAATGTATGCACTGAAAGCTTTACACTGTTTTCTTTTTTTACATTCACTTCACATTATCGCACTTCCATCTTTCTAAAAGGAATTACATAATAAAACAATGGCGGCGCTAATGGTCTGGCACAGTGTCCACTGTGACAGGAGAGACAGTTGGAGAATATAGTTTCAGAAATGTACGCTCTTGACCGACCCTGTACAAGGATTAACTTTATTTTAGGTCACATGAAATCTGCTTATTATAGATGGCATAAAAGTGTCCGTGTCCCCGTGGTGAGGAGGGAGATAGGGCTGAGTCTGGCCTCTAGCTTCAGGGAGAGATAGATAGTCCTATATGTTCGATTACAGGCTGTTTCTGGGCCGTATGGATCACGGGGTTAGGAGTAACAAAGCTCCAAGCTTCATTCTCAGGGTTGTACGAGATTCCTATTATTAGACTGTATTACACGTTTAAACATCATTAGACCGGTAGCTGTGGATTGGTTGTCATGGCACCGTACATCCACAGTTTGCTTGACATTATATGACACAGAACCTCCACGGCATAGTATTTGTATTAGTGCGTGTACTTGCACTGTAGAAATGAACTGATTTTGTCGCCGGTGTGGAAGATATCAGCCAGGGTGGAGAAAAAAGTGTTGCTGTATCGGCATTTTTGTCCATATAGAAAAGTAGACTTTGCCCCAGTACAGAAGTTTTGAATCCGCTGTGATGAAGCGTTTTATCGCCCAAGAACCAGAAAGTGCACAGTTAGCATGCTAGTTGGTGTTAGCATTACTGTGACGGCAAATATCTCTGCTCTTGCCTCTGAAAGGTTCTACATTTTTTAGACGGTAAAAATCAGATAGAGCCCCTTCGAGATGTAATTAATGCTAAGTATATATCCATCAGTCACTGCTACTATCAGCAATGGGTTGATAGAGAAAACAAGACAGTAAGTAAATTCAATATATTTGTTGCCAGCTGCATCCAAGTGCACCCTGAGCGTGCAGAATATGTTGGCTAGTGAGACACTATGGGACTTGCTAGCTGTTCTTGCCCTGTAGAACTAAACACACCCCATGGGGAAAAAGTCAATACCTATAACTTTCTGATTGCAGGAGAAAAAAATCTGTCAGAAAATGTCGAACGTTGCCTCCAACCGACTAGTATTAAGCAATTACGACCAATCATTGTGAAAGTGCTTATCTTGATATGGATCTCATATAGTTAATATCTCCAGTGCTCTTCAGTGCAGTTCCTAAGTGTCCCTGGGTGCTCCGTAATGGTTTTCTAACTGATGAGGACTTATACAGGCAGATTAAAATGACTACTCTGTCTAAACTATTTGTGTAGAATCAATGGCCAGGTCAGATTGTATTGAAATGTGCATTTGTGAGCGCATGCCATTTGAAGAGACAGATTGAGAGGGCTGCATAGACTCCTGTAGAAATCGCTGGGGGCACGACATTCTTTGGCTGAGAGTGGCACAGACCCTTTCAAGAACAAGTACGGGGAATAATTGGAAGACAAGTGCTGGTCTCGAGTTTCCGGGGCAGGAGGGTAAGTGCTTGGGAGTTTGTGTGAGCGTGGAAAAAAAGGTACTATAACTGCCATGTTGTGATTGCCAAGAGGTCACTGCATTGTGGATGGCTAAAATAAAACAAATTGTATGCTCTTGTGCCTCTAAAGGTGCATTATGTAACATTTTTGGTCAAGGATATTCTACCTGACTCCATGAGGTCGTTGCTTTGCTGAAAATGTTCCACGGTATGTTCTTAAACTTCTTCTCCATGGACATGCAGGTGACGCCACCACCATCATAGTGTTAATGTTCTTATGGCAACAGAATAATCAAATAATTATTACTTCACAAATAATAAAATCACGGTTTTGGGTTCGATCCTCCAGCTAAGGTGGTCCTGACCGAGCCTAGCAACAAGAGCATGGAGATGGGTCCCTGAGCACTGATATGCTGCTCACTGCTTCTGTGGAGACGCCCCGGCGATATTGACGGATGGGTCACATGCCTAGGACAAATTTCCCTGGGGGCAACAATAAAGTCTAACTTAACCTTAATGAGTTTAATGCCATACAGTGGAACATTCCAGGTAAAGCAACATATCCATGGAGACAAGCAGGTATCCACCAGAACATTTAAATTCATTGTTTTACAGCAGACTAAAATTCCCAGTAGGACAAAGCAGCATTTCTTCACACTATTGCAAAAAAGCCAAAATGATAAGGTTGCACTGTGCGAAAAAAGCGTTGCTAATTCACCTAAAACAATGACTTCAAAATAAAAATGACATTAAACTTACAACTTGCACCGTTAAACGCTTGGCAGTGTGAAGCAGACAAAGATGCAGAGAGGGGGACAGATGAAGATGGAGAGGTGTGAACCATGTCAGTCTGTTCTTTGAGAGGTCACAGCAGAGACAGTAACACGACCCAAGCCTAATGGTTACAGATACAAAGACGGAGAGAAGAGAGCGAGAGAAGAGAGAGGGGAAAAGGGAGAGGGAGGGAGGAGGACAGAGGAAAGAGAGGGGGAGGAGAGAAGCCTCCAGAGATGTGTGTGGTTAACAGGCAGCTAAATGTTCAGCTCTCCAAGTGTCACTGAGACCATTCAGGCTGTGAAAGATGAATGGACGTCTAATTGCTTTGGTTTGTGCTCATCTACAGTTGTTGTGGTTACATCAATACTGCATATACCTGGAGAAACCTATTTTTAAGCTTAGAATGTGGATTTATTTTATTTGATGCAGTGTTTAAATTCAAGTTTTCTGTCTAACTTTCTGTTTACTTCCAAGATGAAATGATGTTGGTCATACATAACCGAGAGTCAAACCAAATCTTTGACATGAAATCTACTTATCTCCACGGAGACAAGCAGTTTGCTCTTTCAGACCAAGTTACAGATCGGGTTTGTGGAGAGGTGACCCCACTTACAGTAAGAACTCATGTTTTCTAAAGCATAATTTTGCTATAAAAAATACAAAAAAGATATAGTTTAATTCCATTCTGAGGAACATTTCAGGCAAACCAATAACATCTCCATGAAGACAAGCAAGACAGACCCCCTAACAAAAAAGTTCCACTGTGCGCCTTTAAGCTAGACCACTCGAGGAAAGCGTTTCCCAGTTTGAGTTTTGCCCAATTACCCAGTTTTCCTGTGCATGTACTAAAATCTTTTCTTGGGTGACTTTTTGTGAAATAAAGTTAAAATAACAATAATAAAACGCTCTGATTTGGGAAGTCGTACATTTGTGTACTAGAATCTAAGACACAAAGAAACGCTTGTGTTGTTTGGTTGTTATAGTGAACATGGCATTTATTCTACAGCGATAAGCACCGCGGACGTTGATCAAAGAGCGAACGAAAATCTGAGAACGGAGAACTGAGCGCATCTGAAAAATCTGCCAATATTACACATATATTGCTGCAGAAAAAGCGCTCAAAAAACAGAATTAACAAGAATCGCTCTACGGGAAGGGATCTCTGCAGATAAACATCAAAGCTGGAGTGGTGTTTTTTTTTTTTTTGAAGAATGCTAAGAAAAGATAGCCTGAAGTTTTCCATAACTTCACACACGGCATCACAATTAGCCTGGTTTGATGGGCAGATGATTGTTAATACAGCTCCAATTTGAGAAGTGATTATGTGAAGAATGAAAGAGACTGCAGGTATTACAGAGCGGAGGTAAAGCTATCTCCGACTCTGATCGCATTGTATCGTATGACACACTGTGAGTAAATACCACACAGAGATATGGAGGCTCTATTACACTACAGTAAATGTAATGAGGATGGAGTGTTCTTGTTGCCAACTGTATCCAGTGTCTGGTAAACTCTACTACAGGGACTGGCGTCTGCATGCCTCTTTCCGGTGAATCTGATAAAAATTAAATAATTTCAACTATTTTGTTCTGGTTACACTGCATTTTGGGAGTTACAGTTCCCATTATAAACCATGTTATCCATTTATCCATTACTTTACTCAATATCTACACCTTGGTCACATTGGTCTAATTAGGGTTGGAGTGGGGGTTGGGGTTAGGGTTAGGATTAGGGTTGGGGTAAGAGTTGGGGTTAGGATTAGGGTTGAGGATAGCGTTGGGGTTTAGATTAGGGTTGAGGTTAGAGTTGGGGTTGGGATTAGGGTTGAGGTTAGAGTTGGGGTTTAGATTAGGGTTGAGGTTAGAGTTGGGGTTAGAGTTTGGATTAGGGTTAGAGTAAAGGCTTGGATTTGTACAGGACTGGAAGCCAGATAAAAGCCACTATAATGCAGACAGAACACACAGAACCGCAACATTACTAATTGTAGAATATTCTCAACTCAACTAATGTGCACTATACGGTAATAAAGTATACAAGGGTCCAGCCATTAAAATCAATAGACCAGTTCATGGTTAAAGATCTAATGCAAAGTAAAGTTTATATGGCTGGACCGGAGCAGAGAGGAGCCTTTGAAAAGTAAATGTTCTCTGAAAAAGTCCTGATTGTGAACTTGACACGTCGCGCTCACTCCGGGCTCTTCTGACAAGGATGCTAATGCGCTGTAAAAAGGCCACAGGGTTCTTCAAGGGAGAAACTCAGACACAAGGTTATGACAATGAGAGGCAAAGGAGAAGAAATAATCATATACTCTCGTATGCGGCCGTCTGGTGTCTTTAAAGTTCAAATCTGTTCTACTGTTAGATTTACAGCTAAAATGCACCGTGTTGTTATAATGAAATCCATCATTCAACGCAAATAGCAACATTATAGGCTTTTACCTTGTACAAATGTTATACTCGACCAAGTTTCTGCCACAAAACTCTCCTGGCACATCATGGTAAAACATAAGTGTTAAAGTTGCACTGCGTAACTTTTCTGGTGGTCCTTGTTGTTGCCATGATGCTATTAATTTGCCTTAAATGTTCCTCAGTATGGTATTAAACATATCTATTTATTTATCTTTATTTATACAGGCAGACCCAATAACAGCAGTAAGACTCTCTTTTTCATGGGCACGTGTTCAAAATCCCCCCCCCAAAAAAAATACAAACACAGTCTATCACCATGGAGACAAGCAGGTGACCCCACCAGGCCAATTTTCAGGTCAAATTTGTGGAGCGGTGACCCCACTCATAGTAAGAATTGCTGTTTTTCAGGGTATTTTTTAAGTTATTTGAAATTAATAAACACAAGGCACACATGTTTAATGCTATACTATGGAACATTCCAGTCAAAGCAATAATATCTCCATGGAGACTATTATGCGGCACATCCCCCACAAAAGAGTTACATAGTGGACCTTTAGGAGTTATCTCAACGCAAACCAGCACTACACTATTTCCACAGTCCGATCCTCCCTTTTACCTGCATCCCTATTGTAATTCATACTGGATTTTCTTAGTGAATACTTCCAGTGGTTAAAATAATTCTCTGGTGAGCAAGCATGTGAAAAATACAATATTTGAGATAATGGCCTTTGAAGTTTAAAAATATTTAAAAAAAAAAAAATTTAATGGAAAAATGCAAAATTTCAATTTCAGACCTGACAACACAGGTCCTACACTGTTTGACTGATCCCGTATTGAGCTAAAGCCCTTTGTATTTCATTATCAATATGGACAGAGCTCTTGAATAATCACTTTTATCTCCCCATCGCTCCTGACTGACTCCTTCCATTATATTCCTCTTGATCTTTTGTATGTTCTTTGGCAGCGTACAGTAGTGTCGCAGCTCTGAGGCAGATTCAAACTGAGCTGTAGTGAAAGGCGGGCCGATGGGAAGAGGCAGAGGGAGAGACAGGCAGATATTGATGGAGTGATAGTGTGAGCGCTGTGTCTGTGCATGCCCACACTCATCACTGACACCGGCTCTGAACTCGGCCAGGGCCACCGAGCTCTCTGCACCTTTACGCACTAAGTAAAGGACTCAAGGATCTCCATATATGGGCGTTTAGAGTCAAGGATGTCTATATATGGGCGTATATGTGACGACCAAAAGATTACAGCTGAATAATTATTGCTTCATTACTGCATCTTTTGTGATTTGAGATTTTTTTTTGTTTGTTTGTTTTAAAATCGAGTCCACAAATCATATTTCCAATTTATTGTAAAAGCAGAACATTATTACTTGTTTTTTTTTTTTTTTTTTTAATTTTATAATTTTTTTGAACTTGTAAGAAAGAGCCTTGTGAGTCTTTATATGGTGCTTTGGAATGAGAGCTGATTGGCTGTGCGGGGGTGGTCCGCCCTGCTTCACTTCTCCATTTGAAAAAGCAGTCCTCAAGCTGTGATAGTGACCAAAAATGAAGGGTTTGTGAGCGCTATAAGTTATATAGATTTCAGAACTCGCTTTCTCCTGTCCCTGTTTCAGAATCAGGTCCGCCGGCTTTAAGATGTTTATAGAGGTCTATTAGCAGGTTTTATACAGACCTCCTTGAGATAGGATAGTGTTTTGTTGTTGGCAGTGGACATTGCATTACTTATATAAATGCAGTGTTAAAACGGACCTATTCTGCAAAATCGACTTTTCAGAGCTTATGTTATAGTTGTTTCCCCTTCTCATTTACCCTCTTGAAGTTGTATTTGGAGTGATTGCATGTTTGAGTAATCTTTAACCGCTTATTTTCAAGACGCCATATTGCCGATCGATCCCCATTTTCACCGCCCCTGGCCTATACCCACTGCTCCGTACTTACTTCGTTCTTCTATTTTATTTTCTTAATTGATGATGTATGTAGGATTCG
>JACM01037829.1:0-10878 GCA_000787095.1 Periophthalmodon schlosseri
ACTTTGCCTGCATCAGTGCTCAGGCGGCTGTTATTTGTCACCTTGGTAAGAGTAGTCACAGTGCTGTGGTGGGGTTCTTCTCTCAAACAGAAAACACTCTCTCCCACCTTGTGATGTCATATGGTAATACAGGAAGTGCTCCACTGTGTCTATACAACTTCACTAGAATCATTTGGATAATTTCAGCCCTGGAATTGCCAACCCTTACTGAACTAAAAGTAGAGGTAAAAGGTAAAGGTAGAGGTAAAAGGTAGCTGTTAACTTGAAAACTACCACTACATGACATCACAAGGTGGAACAGAGCATTTTGAGCTTTGGAGATGTAGACAGGCTAATAATAAAGAGTTGCTCAAACATGTGTGAATGAAACAAAATACAACTCTGGGTATGTTTTTGAGGAGGGAACAGCATTTTAACATGGCTTAAAGCTCACAAGAGTCAATTTTGTGTATTATAGGACATTTTTACAAATGCATATCCCTGCTGTAGAAAATGTCTAATCTTAAACAACATGAAGAAAAACAGGATCGAGTTCCTCACCTGTAGCTGGTCCCGTAGCCCATCCACCTCCTGTTCCAGCCCCTGCAGAGTCTTTAAGAGCCGAGTGACGGTTGACACGTCAGAGCCGCAGTCTTCACTGGACACGCCTCTCTCCACTGACTCCACCCGCTGCTCCATGTCATCAAGGCTACGCTCAAACTGTAACGCCTGCAAGCACAACCCGAGATCAGTAAGGCATAAAATGTAATAGTGTCGTCACAATACTAAAATTTCAAACTATTTCCATACTAAGGAATAGACTCAGTATTCAATACTAATTCTGATACCACAATGATAATAAAAAAAAAAAAACTCTTTATTTAGACAATAGAATGTGATTTTCAACATTGATAATACGTTCTTTGTTACCATGTCATCTTAAACTAGTTCTGTTTAAGCACAAGATCGTTCTAAAACTGTTCAGGAAAGGTCAACGTTGTGATGTGTTGTGATTTATTTTAGTATCGATACTTGCCCAAATGAGTATCTAACTTTGATTTTTATTACTTTTGACAACTCTAAAGTGTAATATCAGTTTAATGTATCTATTTAACATCCCAGCTGTGACTGGTTGTTGCAGAGTTGTTTATACCTGGTAGGCCTCCTGCAGTCGGCTCTTTTTCTCTTTACAGTTGTGGAGCAGAGATTCCCAGTTTTCTGTCACTTCTCTGAGTTTGGGCCCAACTTTAACCTCAGCAGAACGACTCTCAGCCATCAACGTCTGACCCTCCTGAGACAAACACAACCGTGAGGATTAAAACTGTAAATCTACACCAGGACTAACCCAAGACTAAATCAGGCCTAAACCAGGTCTAAACAAGGACTAAACCAGGTCTAAACCAGGACTAAACCAGGTCTAGCCCAGGTCTAAACCAGGACTAAACCGGGACTAAACCAGGTCTAAACAAGCACTAAACTAGGACTAATCCAGGACTAAACCAGGATTAAACCAGGACTAAACCCTGTCCTACCTTGCTGAGATTGTCCAGTTGGTAGCGGTTGGCCAACACTTCGCTCTCAAAGCTCTGGTGCTTGAGGAGTTTGGCCTGGAGGTTGGTTGGTTCCCTCCAGTTCTCATCTAGAGCTACAGCGTTGCGTTCGGACAGCCACACTCCAAACTGAGGCAGGTACAGCACAAAGAGAAGGATTTAAGATAATAATATAAAGGGTAAATATTTGTTAAATAGTATTTAATATCGTAGTAAATATGAAAAAAAAAATTTCGACCTGATAAGTGTTGGATAGAAACTGCTGCAACTTAAGAGCTTGCTCCAGATCTCCGTGCCGAGTTCTGCTTCTCTTCTGAAGCTCACTGCGTCTGTTCATATGCAAAAATATACCTGTGTTTAGTCCTGCTTTGGTTCTGGTTAAGTCCCGGTTTAGTTCTGGTTTAGTCCCTGGTTCAGTCTGTGTTCAGTTGTTAGTTCTGCTATAGTCCTGGTTTAGCACTGGATCCGTCCTGCTTTAGTCCTGGTTTCTTTACCTCTGTCTGAGTGCATTGCTCTTGTCTCTGATGGTCTGTGAGCTCTGGTGCTTGTTCTGGATCATGTCTTGGGCCTGAGCCTCCACCTGCTGCAACCGTTGGACCTGAGTCTCCAGCTCCTCCTCAAACTGAGCGTGTTTCCTCAGCAGAACTTCCACCTCTGAGACAGAGCCCTGAAACAGAACATCCACCTCTGACACATAATCTCCACCTCAGACACAGAACCTCCACCTCAGAGCCTCTACCTCTGACACAGAACCTCCAGCTCAGACACAGTACCTCCACCTCAGACACATAAACTCCACCTCAGACACATAACCTCCACCTTAGACAGAGAACCTCAACATCAGAACCTCCACCTCAGACACCTAACCTCCACATCAGAACCTCCACCTCAGAGCCTCTACCTCAGGCACAGAACCTCCACCTGAAACACAGAACCACCACATCAGAACCTCCACCTCAAACACAGAACCTCCACATCAGAACCTCCACCTCAGGCACAGAACTTCTACCTCAGAGCTTCCACCTCAGGCACAGAACTTTCATCTCAGAGCCGACACCTCAGGCACAGAACCTCCACATCAGGCACAGAACTTCTACCTCAGAACCTCCACCTGAGACACAGAACCTCCACCTCATACACAGAACCTCCACCTCAGACACAGAACCTCTACCTCAGATTTTGTGTTGTAATACAGTCAGGTGTATTCACAAACAGAAATGACTAGATTCAACAGACACAGAACCTCCACATTAGAACCTCCACCTTAGGCACAGAACTTCTACCTCAGAGCCTCCACCTCAGGCACAGAACCTCCACCTCAAACACAGAACCTCCACTTCAGACACAAAACCTCCACCTCAGACAAAGAACCTCTACCTCAAACACAGAACCTTCACCTCAAACACAGAACCTCCACATCAGAACATCTACCTCAGACGGGAGCGTGCCTATATTCTCACAGTCATATGATATTGATGATACTTCTGAAACAAAATCCATAATTTCACCCTAATCTTAACCCTACAACACGGTCCTAAACTTAAAGGTCCTATATTATACAAAACTGACTCTTGTGAGCTTCAAGCCATGTTACAATGTCATTACCTCCTCAAAAACAGTCCTGGAGTTGTGTTTTGTTTCATTCACACATGTTTGAGTAACCCAAAGTGCTCTGTTCCACCTTGTGATGTCATGAAGTGGTAGTTTTCAACTTAACAGCTACCGTTTACCTTATGTTCAGTTGAAATTGGCGATTCCAGGAATCAAATTGTCCAAATGATTCTAGTGAAGGTGTATGGAATTTAAGAACACAGTGGAGCACTTCCTGTATTACCACATGACATCACAAAGTGGAACAGAGTGTTTTCTGTTTGAGAGAAGAACACAGCCTAAATATGCAGGGTTTGTGTGTTAAACGCCATCACAAAGTGAACAGAGTGTTTTCTGTTTGAGAGAAGAACACAGCCTAAATATGCAGGGTTTGTGTGTTAAACGCGTGAATGAAACAAACACAACACAACTCCAGGCATGTTTGTGATGAGGAAACAACATTATAACACAGATCAGAAAATAGTGTAATAGGGGCCCTTTAAGCATTACCTTATAACAAGGCCCTAACCTTTACTACATGCTTAAAAGAAAGTTCTTCTAACCCTAACAAATTTTAAAAAATGTCCCTAAAATGTGGTAACAAATACATGTGGAACATAGGGGCCTTTTATCAAAACTATCTACCAAATGTGAGAACATATGGCTGACCCCCTCACACACTGAATTCTGAACAAGGAAATCCTTCACACGCTCAGTGGAGGATCCTAAGCCAGTTCCCCTGGTTTATTTAAGGTAATATGCAAAAGGTCTTTACCCCGAGGTCGTGACTGGACAGAAAAGCCTCCTTGTTGCTCAGCCAAAGCTCACACTGCTCCACAGATGACAGGAACATCTGAGCAGAGCACAGACACGATCAGCCTCACACATTTAAACTCATTAATCACAATATTTAACCCTAAACTCACCTGTAAAGTCCGAGCCTGCTCTAAGACCAGACCACGTTTTGTCCAGGTCTGCTCCAGGTCAGATTTGGTGTGGTCTAGCTGGTCCAGGGCTCTCTGGATCTCAGACTTACACTCATGACCAGACCTGATCAGGCCTAATCCAAAGTCCTTCACAGAGTCTATGCGCTCAGAGCGAGCATCTATCTCCTCCTGTAGAAAGAGATGGGTTTAGGGAAGCAGAACCAGAGACTCAAAAGAAATAAAGACAGGTGCAACAGACAGGTGCTACAGACAAGCTACAGACAGGTGCAACAGCAGTGTTTCCCATAAATTTGGTTCATACTATGGTGGCTCAAATACTTTCTATATGCATAATTTTCTTTCATACACTTTGTGGAGTTTAAATGTCTTTTTGAACAATGTAGTTACTTTTTATGTTATGCATAAAGCAACATAGTGACATTTTGTTATGCCAAAGTCTAGTCCATGTTCTTTTTAGACTATGGGGGCCACCATAGTCTCATGTGGTAATGGGAAACACTATACAGACAGGTGCTACAGACAGGTTAAATAGAAGCTGAGTACCCTCCAGTCCGTGTGCTCAGTGAGAAGCTGCTCCGCCTCCTCTGGGCTGTCAGGGGCCCCTCTCTGCTCCATGTCTCGGCTGCACTTCTCGCACCAGTCCAAGAGGAGGCGCTGGTTGGCTTTAAAGAGCTGCAGCTGGTGGGCCTCCTGCAGACGCTCCTTTCTGTTTGTGAAAGATCAAAACTCACCGTCCGTTTAGGACACAAGACACTTCTCCTCCTCTGAGTCCAGAACACAACACCTCCTCTCCTCTAAGCCCAGGGCAGAGCATCTCCACTCCTCTGAGCCTAGGACACAGCACCTCCTCTCCTCTAAGCCCAGGACACAACATCTCCACTCCTCTGAGCCTAGGACACAGCACCTCCTCTCCTCTAAGCCCAGGACACAACATCTCCACTCCTCTGAGCCTAGGACACAACAGCTCCACTCCTCTGAGCCTAGGACACAACAGCTCCACTCCTCTGAGCCCAGGACACAGCATCTCCACTCCTCTGAGCCCAGGACACACTCCTTTGTCTGATTTAAACAGGTTCATTCCCTGTGTTTGGGGTGTCCCTGTTTCTGCCTGACCTCTGACCTGTCGGTCTCCTGTCTCTCACCTGCTTGTCACGTGATGTCTCAGGTCCTTCACCGTCTTCTGCGTCTCTGTGAGTTTGTCCTTCAGTTTGTCTTTGAGGACAGAGCTGCTCTTCAGCTGAGAGTTCACCTCCTGCTCCAGAGTCTGATCACAAAAACAGGGCATCTGTTATTTTCACAGTTTGCTATTCTTTTCTTTATATTATAACATAATATATTTTACACTTTATACTACAGATTAGGTCAACTTTGTAAATCAGGACTGGCTCTAATTGATAATGTGATATCACATTATCAATTGAAGGACTCTCATTGTAGAAACCACAAAAACAAAAATCCACACTAACAAAAAAACACTAATAACATTCTACAAACTAGTAATGTTTATGTTTTTGCGGTGACTTTAAGCACAGACAGACTCTAGGCTAGTCACAGACTCTAGTTTCCATTGGCACACAGGTCTGTGTCTGATCTGAGCTCTCTCCTTGTTCCGTCTCTGACCTGAGTTCTCTCTGTGTCTGACCTGAGCTATCTCCTTGTCTGTGTCTGACCTGAGCTCTGTTTGTGTCTGACCTGAGCACTCTCTGTGTCTGACCTGAGCTCTCTGTGTGTCTGACCTGAGCTCTGTCTGTGTCTGATCTGAGCTCTCTGTGTCTGTCCTGAGCTCTGTCTGTGTCTGACCTGAGCTCTCTCTACGTCTGACCTGAGCTCTGTCTGTGTCTGACCTGAGCTCTCTTTGTGTCTGACCTGAGCTCTGTCTGTGTTTGACCTGAGCTCTCTCTGTCTCTGACCTGAGCTCTCTTCTTGATGACTCGGGTCTCTCTCTCCGTCTCTTCGTGTCGTCGGATCAGATTCTCCACAGTCTCCACGTCAGAGCCACAGTCCTGACCCTGGACCAGCAGCATCTGGACACACGACCAACAAGACCAGATTAAACAAGACTGAACACAGGGAGAGGGACAGTATGTGTGTACAATATGTTTATGTACAAATCTATAGATGTGCAGTAGTGATGCTCCCATACAATACTGGAATATCGGATATTGGCGCCAATATTGAAACATTTTGATGGTTCGGATATTGAATCTTGACTCTTCCCCGATAAATGCACAATAAGTAAAATCATCCAGCTAAGGTAAGGTAGTCTTGACCAAACTCAGATCTGGAGATGGTTAGCTGGGAAGGAGCATTAAAGTGTACCTTAATAGCCTGTAGAGTTACCTTCTCACTGGCTCTGTCTCGGAGCTCCTCTAACTCCCTGATGAGCTCATGCACCACCAGCGCCCCCTGCAGTTTCTCCTTGTACTCGCTGAGGTCCACATGGAACTTGCTCCACCTGTATATGAGGTGTGAAAAGTCAAAGGTCATATAAATATAAGTATATTTTATTAATACATAAAGCATGCTCTGATGAAGCACCTGTTGTTGAGCTGCTCCCTCCTCTTCCTCACTGTCTGGAGCTCCTCTGTTCTCTGCCTCTTCTCCAAACGAGCCGCACTGTCGTTTATGGCTCTGATGTGAGCGTCATCCACCGTCTCTTCCTGTCAAACAGTGGCAGTTTGTTGAAAAGAAGTTTAAAATTTAAAAAAAGGAAGTAGGAAGTGGCGCTAGTAGTTCTAAAAGTAGATTCATTTAACAAAATAAAAGTGTTGTCATTTATTTTTATTGGTCTAATCACAGCTATTGCATAATTTAGACAAGTTTTGGCTCTTGTTAACATTATGGTTGCTAGATAACAGTCCCTTTGCCTAACCAGGAAGTAAAATTATAATCTTCAGAAAAAACTAGGCAAGATTTTTTAGTAAAATCTTAAATTATCATGTTAACTATGTCTTAGTGACATGAGTAATCTAACCTGTCATATGCACTAAACAAGGACAAACTAAACCAGGACCTAAACCAGTGTGACTTCAGTATCATAAAGAATAAATCCACAGGAGTCTTGAGAGTGACTCTGAGTGGGACTCACCCCTCGTCCTTTGGTTCTGAACTCGCTCAGTTTCTTCAGTAGTTGGACTCCATGTTCATAGTCCTTCCCCAAGTCCCCGACACTGATCTGCACCTCCTACAGCACAGAGCAGACACGCTTATGTTTGTGCCTTCACCATGTGTCCTGTGTGTCCTGTGAAGCCATTTGTGTGTTTGCTGTTCATTGAGTAATTGGTCCATTGCTGTTATACCTGGAACTGTGTTTTGTTTCATTCACACATGTTTGAGTAACACTTTATTATTAGTCTGTCTACATCTCCAAAGCTCAAAATGCTCTGTTCCACCTTGTGATGTCATGAAGTGGTAGCTTTCAAGTTAACAGCTCCTTTTACCTTTAGCTCAGTAGAGATTGGCAACTCTAGGGCTGAAATCATCCAAATGATACTAGTGAAGGTGTATGGAGTTTAAAACACAATGCCAAGCACTTCCTGTATTACCCATGACATCACAAGGCCAAGCACTTCTGTATTACCCATGACATCACAAGGTGGAACAGAGTGTTTTCAGTTTGAGAGAAGAACTCCTAAATATGCAGGGTTTGTGTGTTAAACATGTGTGAATGAAACAAAACACAACTCCAGGTCTGTTTGTGATGGGCCATTTCATAATCCTGTGTAAGGCTCTGTGTGTGTAATAATCCTGTGGTGTTGTGAGCAGGACCTTGTCTCTGATCCAGGCCTCAGTCTCTTCCACCTTCTGCAGAAACTCCAGCAGGTCCCTGTGGTCCTGGAGGGCGCTGCCTCTGAGAGCCAAAGCCGTCTGCAGATCATCCCAGTGTCGCCGTAGAGACGTCATGGTCCTGGTCACGTCTGTGGAGCAGAGAGGGGCCAGAGCCAGCAGCTGCTCCCCCGACTGACACACACACACACAAACAGGCGAGACATTAGAAGTTAAAAATATTGCTTGAGTCTGTAAAAAAAAAGTACAAAAATCAACCATTTCTTTTTCTTTTTTTTTTGTCCTCTCTCTCTCGCTCTCTCTCTCCCTCGAACTCATGCACACACACTTAAGACTATGACCACTTCAATATCAACTGCGGCTCTGGAAGTAAAATTCCCATTCATTTTTCCCATAGACATTTCGAAAAATTCAAAATATTCAGAGCGCAAAGACATTGCAGAGGCTAACCAGCTACGCGCTAACTAATGTCTATAACACAGCTGTTTTAAGTCCAAAAAGCACATTTAAAACAGAAGGTTCTGTTTTAAACGTGCTTTAATAACTCAGCGGTTTATAAAGTTTCAGAAATAGGTTTTAAATAAAAGTACAGGTCTTGTGTCATTAGGTCCACTGCTTATTTCATTCAAATTACATCCTTCCTACTGATCCTGTGCAGCTGATGTCATCAACATTCCCTGAGGGTGTGATGCTAACTGAGGCTCTGCTCTGTCTGAAGCTCTGTTACTCAAGTTAGACTTTAATCTGAGCTTTGTTTTAACACAATTTGACCAGAAACAACTGACTTATCTGAAGTACAACAGGTGAGCTGATTTGTGCTGTTAAACAAGCCCCTCTCAAATAACATTACAGTCACAAGCTAGCTAGCATTAGCATTAGCCAACAGTTTTTCAGTGAGTCACACTCATCTTTTTGTGTAAAATCAAACTCCTAAACAGGACCATGAACACTCGGATTGATCACAGGCTCCTGAAAATGTGTTCCTTAAATCCTTAAATTAGTTTTCAGACGATCTTAAAACTTTTTTGTCAGTGTTTGCTAAAATGTGTTCTTAAATCCTTAAATTAGTTTTCAGACGATCTTAAAACTTTTTTGTCAGTGTTTGCTAATGTGTGCATTGTGTCACCATGGTAACAGCTGAACATTCCACCATAGACATGCATATAGAACCCCCCCCCAGCATAATGTCACTGCAAAGTATCAGTGTTCCTCCATTTTCTCTTTATTGTAAATCTATCTAAATGTATTTGTTCACTTGGTGATTGTAAATAAAATAAAGAGAAAACAAAGAGCCTGTCCCTCTCACCTGGAGCACAGCACTGATGTCCTGGCTGTGTGCTTGGATCTCAGACTCAAACGCCTGGTGTTTCTGGAGGAGGTTCAGTTTGCTCTGTAAACTGCTCAGGTCCATCTCACTGCCCTCAGACAGTTTGTGTGAGCGCTCACTGATCCACTCCTCTGCCTGAAAAACACAGGCTACTGACAAACACTGAACAACTAATACAATTTACACTCAAAAAGTAGAACTGAGAGATGGAAGGGAATCTGACATGTAGGGATGCATGAGGACGGGAGGGCATCTGACACACAGGGGTACGTGAGGGTGGGAGGGCATCTGTATTACCAGCGCTGCGTCCCTGTTGAAGAGCGCGAGGAGGTGGTTTAGCTCCAGTCCCTCTCTGCGCTGCACAGACAGCTCTCTGATCCTCTGTCTGCGCTTCATCACACACTTGTATTTACTCCGAATTCTGCTGCTCCGCTCTGAGCTCACACGCCTCCTCAGATGCTCCGACTGCTCCTTCAGAGAGGACAGCTGTGGAGCAGAGAGGACACAGAGGACACAGAGGACAGAGAGGACAGAGAGAGGACAGAGGAGAGAGGAGAGAGAGGACAGAGAGAGGACAGAGGAGAGAGAAGACAGAGGAGAGAGGAGAGAGAGGACAGAGGAGAGAGAAGACAGAGGAGAGAGGAGAGAGAGGACAGAGGAGAGAGGAGAGAAAGGACAGAGGAGAGAGAAGACAGAGGAGAGAGAGGAGAGAGGAGAGCGAGGACAGAGGAGAGCGAGGACAGAGGAGAGAGAGGACAGGGGAGACAGAGGTTAGACCAGTCCCACACTCGTAAAGCCCTCAGTGGGACATGTCCATATTCACTTTGTCGTCCAGAGAGAGGAGAAGCTTCTCAAAAGCTTCATGACGTTTGATCAGAGCCTGGATCTCGTCCACAGAGTCTCCCACAGTGGCCTTCTGCAGCAGCACCTGGACACACACACACTGAGGTCAGAACTGTCCAGAAACACACACACACTGAGGTCAGAACTGTCCAGAAACACACACGCTGAGGTGTCAGAACTGTCCAGAAACACACACGCTGAGGTCAGAACTGTCCAGAAACACACACACTGAGGACGGAACTGTACAGAAAGACACACATACTGAGGTCAGAACTGTCCAGAAACACACGCACGCTGAGGTCAGAACTGTACAGAAACACACGCACGCTGAGATCAGAACTGTACAGAAACACACACGCTGAGGTCAGAACTGTCCAGTAACACACACACACACACTGAGGTCAGAACTGTACAGGAAGACACACATACTGAGGTCAGAACTGTCCAGAAACACACGCACGCTGAGGTCAGAACTGTACAGAAACACACGCACGCTGAGATCAGAACTGTACAGAAACACACACGCTGAGGTCAGAACTGTCCAGTAACACACACACACACACTGAGGTCGGAACTGTACAGACACTACTACTTCTTCTGCACTTCTGTCAATCTGTAGCTTTGTAAATCCGGTAAAAGACTCAGCTTCTACACTTTAATGTGAACAGCCGGGTGCACAACAATAATCCTCAACCTCTGACATTCACTTAAAGTTTGTTCATTAGATCTGACGCCGTTAGTTTCTATGGCAGTTTGGAGGTACATGCTGAGACTGTATGACAACAACTGCAGTAATTCTATATCGTTAGTGCGTTGGGTCAGAGCGTAAGGTTAGTGTGTAGGGTTAGTGTGTAGG
>JACM01047674.1:0-10073 GCA_000787095.1 Periophthalmodon schlosseri
ACCAGGTCTAAACCTAGTCTAAACCCAAACTAAACCCAGTCAAAACCAGGTCTAAACCAGGTCTAAACCAGGTCTAAACCAGATCTAAACCC
This sequence comes from Periophthalmodon schlosseri, assembly GCA_000787095.1. Lineage (NCBI taxonomy): Eukaryota > Metazoa > Chordata > Actinopteri > Gobiiformes > Gobiidae > Periophthalmodon > Periophthalmodon schlosseri. The sequence continues at coordinate 93 of JACM01047674.1, forward strand.
GGTCTAAACCAGGTCTAAACCAGGTCTAAACCAGGTCTAAACCAGGTCTAAACCAGGTCTGTTTCGTGTGGATAGACCCAGTAATTACAGAGATATTAACCATAAACCAGGTCTAAACACATCTGTATCTGACAGTTACACAGAAACTCCCCCTGAGAACCCAGCCTTGTCTCCAGCTCCATTTTAAACTCTGGGGGTTTTGAATGTTGTGCTGTCACATGAACACTATCGTCTATAATGGAGTGTAGATGGAGCACGCTAGCTGAGGCTCGGATCTATAGCGGGAGATGGGAAAGTTAATGTAAAGGCGAACAGGGAACAAAGACTCTATTGTGAAGAAGACGAGCGGGACTGATCGACAGACGTGCCTCTCGCTGTTTCACTTTCATATTCTCTCTGTCATCTCTCCCTTCGACAAACCCGCAATCTTTACTCTGAATCGACGTCGTAGAAGACTATCGGGGATCCAGGCTAATAGTAGGCCTAATCAGTTATGTGCTGCCTCTGAGCACATAGTCGCCGCGCTCTCATTTAGGATATAGATCTGGCAACACACACACTCCGAAAGCTGATAAGTTTGAACAAGAGACGTGAAATCAATGGTTTGCTTCCTTAACCAAAAGTCCATAGAAAAGCCTGTGCTCATGTTGGACTGGATGACATTGTTTCAGATGGAGGGCAGGGATCTGTATATATATATAACTCTATGGGAGATGAAATATTCAGACTGAAAATCCACAAATGTTGATGTTCCTTGTTAGGAACTGGCTCCAATAACTTTCCATATTAATCCTACAGTCTTAAGTCCTTTCAACTGACAAATATCACGTCTTTTGGGTCGAAGAATGGCACCACTTTCTGAAGCTATTATGAAAAAATTACTTCACTTTTGTTTATTTAATCTGACAGAGAAGACGTTGGACTTTGTGCCAGTTTTTGTTTCATGTGGACAGGCCAAGGAATCGCACAGATATTAACCATAAACCAGGTCAACACATCTGTAACCTGATAAACAGCAAATTCTATATTTCTGACCTGCCTCCAGCTCAATGTTAAACTACAGGGAAATTACACACAACCTGTCCGCAGACCTGGCTTGTAACTTGGCTTGGTGGCATCACTTGCTCGTCTCCTTGCAGATAGATAAGTGTAATATCATACTGCAGGTATGCACCCTCCACCAGAAAAGTTACATAGTGCCCCTTTAAGTTCAAATCAGTTTCATACATAACATGATTTTTTGGTTTAGTTTTCTCCGAGGCCCAGAATTGGAACCTCTGCCTATTCATTTATATTAGAGGGGGGCCCATATAAGCCTTCTCGTCTATCCATGGGTTTCAGAATGATGAAAAGTTAGGATCGTTGCCATAGCAGCTAACAATTCAAAACAAACTGCCTGGTTTTGAATGGGCCGCAGTCCTCAAAATGGCACCACGATGTAACAGGAGCCGGAAACCCGTGAACTAACGTATACATTGTGATCCACGATAGAGACGTATTTGGTGAAGCTGTTATTTGCTGATTCATCACTGTGGAGGAGGAGGAGGGTGGGTGAGGGGGGCAGTCAAAGCGTGGCTACCCAGGCGAGAAGCGCGAGAGCCAGGCAGTGGGTGGACAGGGAGCGCACTGGGAGGCTCAATGGAAAAATCAATATGGCCCAATAACCAATTTGGGAAATAATGGACAGTTCACTCAAATACTGTTGTATAGTGGGCCACTGGGGCGGGCCACTGGGGCGGGCCGGTTTATCTATTACCTCTGCTCTGAGTAGTAGATCTGCTTTGGTTAACACAGCTCCTGGTCTCACATATCGACAGCTTCTATAAAGAAACGTGCAGCTAAGAATGATACCAGAGTCTACGAGGAGTGGCGCCGCCAGACGGGTTAGCAATAAAATTAGCTTGAGAATATCCATGGGTTTCAGAATGGTGAGAAACAGTTACCATGGCAATTAACAATATCAAATTTAATATTATATCTTTCTGAATTGGAAAAAGTCTTCAAAATGGTGCACGTAATGAATAAAGGCCTGATAAGACAAAGAACTGATTAGTTTAGTTTTAAAGGTGCACTATGGAGCTTTTCTTTAGAGGAGCTTCCATTGAGATTCTTGTTATGTCTGCAATCTTCCACAGTATGGCATTAAAGCTGTCTATCTTATCTATTTATTTTTATTTTTCAGTTAGAGGTGGGGTTTTTTTTGGGTTTTTTTTATTAAAGGGCAAAACATTACTACATCTACTTACTGTGAATGAGGTTGCCTCTCCACAGGCCTGACTTGTAACGTGGCCTGGTGGCATCACTTGCTCATCTCCATGGTGACAGATCAGTATAATACCATACTGCAGGTGTCGGACCCTCCACCAGAAAAGTTACGTAGTGCCCCTTTAAGTTCAAATCAGTCTCAGACATGACATGATTTTACAATTTTACTGTTATAATCTGTTTTTATCGTATATTTGCCCTGTCAGAAAGATACTCAAATGGTTTATATTATGCAACATAGCAAGTAATTAACCTTGATATTAGAATCAGAGGAGTCGACAGGGAGAGACAAAGGGGTCTGTCGTCCCGGGTTTTCCAGGGTTTTAGGGGCACAGAATTATAACCTCTGAGGGGGGCTCATCTAAGCCTTCTTGCCCCGGGCCTCCAAATTTGTACTGACGGGCCTGATTAGAATTGGCTCTGTGCACAGCAGCGCCCCCAACCTCACTGTTAGCGTCACTACTTACTGTCCAGTTTTATCTCTATGAGGTTTTTGCAGAGTCACGGTGAAATTAATAAATATTTAAAGATCAGGCCCTAGCCTAATGCTAACACTAATGCTAACACTAATGCTAATTTTGAGGCATAATAAATATTAAAAGAACACCACAAACTTAAGTATTCTACATATAAAAATAATTAATTTTAATTAATTTTAATTAATTTCTTTTTATAAATGTGACTGCTTTGAGCCATAGCGAGCTAGCTAGCGCGGTTGTGTTTGGTATCTTATCGTAGCTTCCCAGACATATTTTTGGCCAGTGTTACAAACCGCCTTTTGAAAACTTCAACTTTTGTCATGTCATAATGTTAATGTAGCAGTGGAATGAGTTATTCAATTCATCTTCGTGCTTGGCCCGAGGGGTGCACTCGGAACATTGGGCAGTTAATGGCTAGGCTAACACGCTAACACGCTAGAGGCACATACACAGACAGACAGCTCTCTTGTTCTCACATATACCATCACAATATGGACACTTCAGATTCACCAATACTATATACACACCAATGTAAAAGTATCATCTTTGGGAAATTACTCAAGTTTATTCAAAGTTGTATTCTGGCTGACGTTATCTTGACGTATAATCCTGAATTGTCAAGGTTCAAGTGCTCTGAAAATGTCTGTTTTCACCTACCCCCTATCTCCGCCCACTGCTCCATACTGTAATTCCTATCTAAAAGTATTCAGACCTACAAATGTGTTGTTAAATGATGCCACAGAGCCATTTTTCAACAATTAAAAGAAAATAAAATGCTGTTTTGAACAAGCTGAAAAGGAATAGGCCTGTTTCTGTTATCAAGCCATTTTAGCCCGAGCCGTTTGCAGTGAAATAAGCATAATGTGTCTTCTTTAACATAAAATATAATGAAATCCAAAACGCACTTGGCAGATCTGAGCATATCTGTGCCAAAAACCCTTTCTAAACCTAACCCATCCTTAATATACCATAATGATGATGCCATATCTGCGGAGTGTCGCGCTCTATGATTTTACACATGTTTAATTTCTCATTGAAGCAGATGGGTTTTTGTTTGAATGTAATTTATGGGCGCTAATGCCGTCATTTGTGGCTGCTCTGGGGTCAAGTGGGTCTCGCCTTTGCCCTTTCCACCATAAATCAGCCAGAGCATCATTATAGTGAGTGTCTATGTGCACACGTCCGGGCTAATTACGGCTAACTATCTCAGAATGCAAATCAAGCCAGACCGCACCACGTTGAAATTGAAGTGTGTACGGCAGGTTTTCATGTTTTTCTGATTATGATTTGGTTTGGTGGGTAGTACCTTTGGTCAATATTTGTCCTACGTCAGTTTAAGAGCAGTTTGTGGGAAAAAAGTTGATTAGAAAAGGCCAAAAATACAGGAATTAGCGCTGAGTTCTGAAATGAAATATTTCTGCCTACGTCATCAACGTGGAAAACTCCAGCCAAAACACAAAGACAGGTATTTTTTGGCAGTTTAAACAAAATAAAGGTGTTGTCATTTATTTGTAACAGTCAAATCTTAACTATTGAGAAGTTTAGACAAGTTTTGGCCCTTGTTTACATTACGGTTGCACATGTCCAACCAGGAAGTAAAACTGTAAACCGAAATTTGAATTAGAAAAAATGTAAGATTTTTAGTAAAGTCTTAAATATAAACCCTGCGTTGCCAGGCAGGGTGCGATGGTTTTAAAGGAGAGGCTCTGCAGGCACTAACACTTTTGTCAGTTCGAAGGTAAAAGCGCCAGAACAAAATATCTAGTAAGTTGTGAGAAAAGAAATGTAATGAATTGAATAAAAAGTGTGGGGAAAAATGTGAGATATTTTAATTTTCACTTGTTTCGAAGCTGAGTTTAACTGTTAAAAAAACACCTGTGAATAGTCCTGTTTAATATATTTATTTAAAGAGGCTGTACGTGATTTTTCAAGTTATAAAATAAAATTTGCGTTGTCGTCATATACTGTGTATATAAACGGACATAGCTAACCTGATAGCCGCCGCGTTCCGAATAGGAAGTGAGCATGGGCGCGCTTCCGGCTCCATCGACTCCAATTCACTTTCTAATGAAAAACTGTGGCCCCTCTCTCTGTAACTGCTGCTGTCAGACTCGTCATTTTAGTCTTAAAATGTTCATATTGACCAGCACTTAGGGTTAAAATAAGACAAGTGTGCGCCCGTGAATAAGACGCTGGTGCACTGTTAGCATGCTAGTTGTTGTTGTTAGTATAATCTGGCACTGAAAGTTGTGAAAAGCACTTATAAAAAAAACCAAACAAACTTGTCTACAATTGATATAAATGAAAAGATATGAGGTTGTGGGTTCAGTTCCCTGGTTGGTCACTAGTCTCTCACTGTGTTAAAATAAATTAAATGAATGCATGTGGGGACTTGATAAATCTTGTTTATTGTACAAGTTGGACTTTTACAGCTAATCTTTGTATTAATGGGCTTTGTTTGTTTTCGTAACTATGGCAACCAGAGAAGTGAAGTTTAATTCCAGCGTTTAATATTGTTTATCACAATTTTCATTAACAACTCAACTACTTTTTGTTTTAGAAAAGTCATCGGTGCAAACAATTTAAAATGACCTAAACAAACAAAAGCTCATTTCATTAGCCGACAGAAGTCATAACCTTGGAACAATGACGCAGTTTAAACGGAGCCACAAAGACTTTTAAGAGTGGGTTTTGTTAAGCTGTTTGAGTTTATCGGCTGGGAGTAAACAAAATGACTCAACTTTTATTCACTGCACGTGACCGAGTAGATGTTTGGAGAGCGTTAGAGCAGCCAAACGCCTTCATTCACGCTGACAACCCGGCTCCGAATCGGAAACTACCGATGTTTCCTCAGGTGCGGGGAGAGCCGCCGTCGCCGCGAGCTCGCCCCACCTCGCCTCTGATCACATCCTCGCCACTCGCAGCGAAATACAGTCTGACAAATGCACACTAATTCAAAGTCACAGACAGAACCAGCGCTTCACCTCTGGACCTGTGCTTCCTGTCAACGCTGCAGCAGGACGCCACATCATTAGCGGTGACCTTTAGCTAGCTAGCGCAGCGCTGGCAGTGAGGCCGCGGACGGGACTTTGTAGTGGGCTAGAAAGAGAATGTGTGATGACTGGGGTGGGCTCAGCAGCGTCTGGCCGTGAACACAGAGCTGGAAGAGGAGCATGTGCGAGGGAATTGAACCCACACGCGCGCACACAGACACACAGCGATATAGGGCACTGCGCCAACATGAGGCCATTATTTTGATAGGACGAAGGTCAGGACCTCCAACCAACCTGCCAATCACAAATCAGTACCCTGTAGACCTATACTGGCTCATTATGTATTATTAACAGCTGTGTGAAAACTGGGGTGACCGTGGCAAAGTGGGTTAAATGAAAGGTTGGGAGTTTGAACCCCACCTGAGCACAATCTGTTGTTGTGTCATTGGGCAAAACACTCCCTTTGCCTGTTTAAGTTAAATTCAGGACCTCCAACCTGCCTGCGTATTGGCTCATTATGTATTATTAACAGCTGTGTATACACCGGGGTGACAGTGGCATAGTGGGTTACATGAAGAGCTGGTAGTTTGAACCTCACCTACATTCTGTTGTTGTGTCATTGGGCAAACACTCCCTTTGTCTACTCTAGCAGACACCAGCCTGACAGTCACTCGTCACACTGCGCACTGGCTTATTATGTATTATTAACAGCTGTGTAAAAAGCTAAGGGGACAGCGGCATAGTGGGTTCAATGAAAGGTTAAACCTCACCTAAATTCTGCTTTTGTTGTGTCATTGGGCAAGACACTCCCTTTGCCTACTGTAGTTAGTCTGAAAACATGTTTTAAACCACACCAGTTTTGGCTTGCACAAGTGAGTCTAAGACCTGGAGTTGTGTTTTGTTTCATTCACACATGTTCGAGTCACCCTTTATTATTAGTCTGTCTACATCTCCAAAGCTCAAAATGCTCTGTTCCACCTTGTGATGTCATGAAGTGGTAGTTTTCAAGTTATCAGCTACTTTTACCTTTAGTTCAGTAGAGATGGGCAATTCCAGGGTTGAAAGTATCCAAATGATGCTAGTGAAGGTGTATGGAGTTTAAAAACACAGTGGAGCACTTCCTGTATTACCACATGACATCACAAGGTGGAACAGCACTTCCAGTTTGAGAGAATAACTCAGCCTAAATATGCAGGGTTTGTGTGTTAAACATGTGTGAATGAAACAAAACACAACTTTGTTTAAAATGTGTAAATGAAAAAAAACACAACTCCAGGTCTGTTTGTGACGAGGAAACAACATTAACATAGATCAGAGAATAGCCTAATATGTGATTTTTAAAGCTAACAACAACTTGCATGCTAACAGCGCACTTCCTGGTTCTCAGACAATAAAGTGCCTTCTCATTAGTTGCATACAGTACACAGCGCTGACTATAAAGTGCCTCGTCATTAGTTGCATACAGTACACAGCGCTCTCATTTTGACCCTATAAGAGCTGTTTTTCATTATATCTGTAATCTGTACAGTGTAATCTGGGATAAGAACAATTTTGTACAACGACATGGACAAAAATAGTTCAACCTGTTCTTCAGATTTTTAAGTTTTAAATATATTTCTGTACAAACTGTAAACTACTATTTGCAGAAGTCGCAGCTACTGTTTTCGTTAGCATGCAGAGGGGACTTCTGCTCATTCCCCTCCCAACCCTGCAGAGCCAACACTCTTCCTCCAGAGTTCACACTGTAGAAACTAAATGAGCAGCGTTTTCTGTGAACTTCATCAGAAAAGTGAGGAAGACTCTGACTCTAAAGCCGTCATGTAAACTTTGAGCTCAACCTTGTGCAGAATACGGGAGCAGCCTGTTTCCCCAGAGGCTGTGAGAGTGCAGTTTACCGAGGGAGTCGTTTGTAGCCGCACGTCAGAGCTGTTAGGGCGGCATTCACACATCTGCGGAGTGTGCAGTCCCTGTTCTGGAAAATTCTGTATCTAGATAGAACAAAATATTTAAAATGTTTGGGCAAAGCATAGACTGTACTGGTGGAATGTGATGATGTCATATGACGTGATGTTTGATCACAGTGTGCTTTGTCACGTGAGATCTTAAAGGTAAACTCACAAATGTTTAACCCACAGCCTGTTAAAAGAAGTGGACTAAGTGAGTGTGACGTCACCCATAGCGTGAGTATCATAGCAACCAAAGAGCCAATCCGGAGCGAGGCTGTTGAAGGTGGCGCCCCTTCCCACCTGCACTGCTGGTCAGGGTCAGTGAAGGTGTATGGAGTTTAAAAACACAGTGGAGCACTCCCTGTATTACCTCATGACATCACAAGGTGGAACAGAGTGTTTTCTGTTTGAGAGAAGAACTCAGCCTAAATATGCAGGGTTTGTGCGTTAAACATGTGTGAATGAACCAAAAGACAACTCCAAAAGAGAACTCGCCCTTTAAATATTATTGTCCAATAGAATCGTTTGGTGTTATGTAAAACCCAGAAATAAACTAAACTATGTGATAAGATTGAACAAGTCCGATTCTTTTGCTTTAGCTCTTTATTCTAATCATGTGTTGATAGTGGAGATTATTGCAGAGATGAGAGTGACTCATGGCTGAAGTCTTCCACCGAAGGAGTCCCGATAATAAGGAACCAATCTGTTTCACCAGCTGATGTCACAGTGCAGCGCCTCCTGTTGACCGCACCACAAAACCAATCACGCCAAAGTAATGAACAGAGGAAGCGCTTAGGAACTGAAATATTGTGGCGGTAAATAAGGACAACAGCGAAAGACGAACGAGTGAATGAATGCAAAATGTGGGCTCGTGTTGGGTTTCAGATGACATCACGACGTTCTGTGGGCCAATGTTTAACACAGATGTGGGCAGATAAAATGAGTGTTGTCTGAAACTATAGTATGATAAATGTATTTACCAGTAGGGACCCTGCAAACACGGCGGATTTTTATGGTAACCATAGATTGTATATATAAATGGACATAGCTAAACTGCTAGTCACTGCGTTCCAAATAGGAAGTGAGCATGAGCGCTTCCGGCTCCATCGACTCTGGCTCCAATTCACTTTACATTGAAAAACTGTGGCCTCTCTCTCTGTAACTGCTGCTGTCAGGTTCGTCATTTTGGTCTTAAAATGTTTTACGTGATCCTGGGGTTTTTATTTCACTATTGTGTCTGTAAATCAAGATATGAACATTAATAACAGACAAAAAAAATCAGGCACCTTCTTTCCCCGAGGTCACACTCTCTAGCGTTAGCAACAGGTTTGATTGAGTCGCTAAGTGCCAGCTCCGTGCTAAACCAGCGGTGAGAGCAGGAAGAGGCGTTACCTTTAACTGCCTCACTCCAGGTTGGCTCTTTGGTTGCTATGATACTCGCGGTCAGTATCCCAAAAATTTGCTCTTATAACCGTTAGCCTCGATGAGCTTCATTTGGAGCTGAACACTATGGATGACGTCACACTCACTTAGTCCACTTCTTTATGCAGTCTGTGGTATTGACCCTGCAAACATTGGCGGATTTCCACGGTAATGAAGTTCTGTATCCAAATTGTCTCACAAAGATGACATCACGGACTTGTTATCGGTCAGTCCTGGTTCCTGTGCGTCACCACATCTCCTCCCATCTCATCTCACTCTATTCAGACTCCGCCTTATCTGTCTCATTTCGATATTCAGTTCTCCCGGGCTGTATTGGCACACACGCTATTGCTGTATATTGTGAATACATAAATGGGAGTGAGTCGTGTGTTTGTGTGTTCCACTGAATCTTAATGAGCCTTGGACTTGCATATTTCCCTGTGATGGTCCTTCACCTCATCCCTCCATCTGTCCTCCCGTCTTTTCCATTAAACAGAAAAACCCTCGTCGCCGCGTGTTACGAGTCGGGTTTGTGAATGGCGTGGCAGGGGGGCTTGTGCCGTCCGGCCAGGAGCCCAATTACTGTCAGATCATCTCCGTAGAGTTTGGAGGAGCTTTCCAGTTCATTCTCCTCATCAGGGATCCGGGTTTCTGCTCGGCTGGTCCAAATTACACTTTGAAATTCCGCTAAGATTAAAGTGTCTGAGGCTTCGATATAGTTAGTTTGAAGAATATGTTTCTTCTGTATAGTCTCGTACACAATACAACAAGGTAGGTGAGGTCATCAGGATCAGTGGTTAACCTTAACTTACTTTATATTATCCTAGAAATCTCTTTGTTTTTAAAGTTTCTAAACCTGATTTTTACTGTTTTAAA
>KN473423.1:1223-27827 GCA_000787095.1 Periophthalmodon schlosseri
AGTGTGTAAATAAAAAAAAACACAACTCCAGGTCTGTTTTTGAGGAGGTAACAACATTATAACATGACTTAAAGCTCACAAGAGTCAATTTTGTGTAATATAGGACCTTTAACAGTGGTTTGCAGTAGAATACATGGGAACTATATAAGATTTTATGAGCTGTTAGAAGTATCATGTGCAGAAACGGTATCGTACTAGTAACTGGCGCTAGCAGATGGGCAAACAAATGCGCCACAGAGTAATAGATAGGAAGAATTTAAATGTGATTGCAATAAATTGTAGCTTCCTGTGTGAGGTGGGAACCAAAGTTTGTATAGCTGATTAAAACAGAGGAGGGTACATAACTGTGATAACCTAAAGGGTAATTGATTCTTGCGAGATCCTGAGCAAAAGGACAATAAGCCGCAGTTCAAATGGCACACGCGGGCACACGCTGAATACCAATCTCAAAGTGTGGGGCTGTGTGCTGCACGGGCCAAGCCTGCTCCTAAGATTAATGGAAAAATGTACTTCCTGACTTTCTGTAACTCAAGTGTGGGAGTCACTCAGTTTTGGAGAATTCAAAATAAAATGAAAAACACAAATCTTCATGTTTAGGTCATATCAGACTGTTTTTTCTTTTTTTTTTTCCCCCTAGCCTTTGGATCCAGAACCACAAGAGCCTAGGGACCCACCAATGTAATGGGCTGGTTTACCAATGAAGTTCATTGCAAATTTATGTTAAATTCCCCCAAATGTGTTCCCAGCCATAAATCCCAGTGGGAATGCTCAAGTCGACCATCTCTGCAGCTGCTCATACAAACGTGTTGAAATAGAGATTTTTATAGTCAGAATCTCAATATTATTAAAATGTGAAGACATAATGAACATAATTGGCCTAGAGGCATAATTGCACCCGCAGTATATGGTGCAGACAGGGGCGGCGCCAGGGGAGGGGCGCTTGAGGGGGCACTAGCCTCCCCTAGAACGACCAATGCTCCCCCATAGCTCCTCCATAGCTCCACCCATTTTCATAGCACATCCAGTCTCGACTGAAAATGTTCAAATGCAGTCTTCAAAATGCGAATTCCACATTAAGTTTTACAAATCACTACGGGGGTAACTACATTTTAACTTGTTTGGTAGGGGCTGGGGGTGCGCTACACTGTTAAAAGGCTCTAAATTACCATGTTAGGTGAGCACCTATATTGAAGACCTTAGCTCCTCCAACCAAAAATGTGTGGCGCCGAGCAGTTGAAAGAACAAAACCTCACTACGCCATGGGTCTAACTCCTGAAGAGACTGGAAGTGTCTTGATAGAAATTTAACCGTCTTGTTGGAGAGCAGAAGTAACAAAAACTTGAAGTCAACGGTGAAGAGAGAGAATTCTATTGTGCAAACTTCAGACTGAAGTTGAATGAACTGGTTGATTTTTCTGTGCTATTTTTGTAGCCCGGCGCCAATAGACTTCATGGCTTTTCAGACCGTGATAATTTCCGTCTTCTATTTCACCTGAAGTTTTAAATACCTGTTGGGACTGTCAAGCAGCAACAGTAAGATAACTTTTTCTTTTACTTTTTTTAAAAACAAGACCGTTTGATGAACTCACTTCTCCTTTTATCACGCTCTCTCAAAAGCAAGAGATTGAGGTGGCTCAGAAGGGAAACTAGAAGGATGTTGAAATTGCAGAGAAAATGGCTTATTTCTTAAACAGGTAAAGCAAAGGAGCGTATAGCAGACATTGAAAAAACAGCTATACAACCCATATTAGACTGAATGACTACGTGTTATGACCGCTTGAATTCGCTCCAATTTTATCTGCCAATCTCGCGCTCTTTTTGTTGACTTTTCAGATGTAGGTGGCAGCCCGCTTTGTGAAGACGTGTGCCACTCAGCTCCCCGTCACATGCTGAGTTCTTTTTGTAAGTGGAAGTACTTCTTTTTCAGTTCATTTGCAGTTCTTTTATTTGTCCTCAAAGCCGGCTGGTGTTCAGTGCAAGACTATTTTGGAGTGGCCTTATAAAGCGTTACCTGCTCAGAGTTTGGTAGAGAAGTGGAGGGAACGCAGTGGAGGATGAAGTACTCAATTTAGTTACTTAAGTAAAAGTACAGATACAGAGTTAGAAAATTACTCAAGTAAAAGTAAATGTATCACATGAAACTATCTACTTAAGTAAAAGTAATTAAGTAACCATTTAAAAATGTACTTTAATAGTAAAAAGTAAAAGTGTTGTTAATTTGTTAAAGTGTAAATGCAGTGATACTGATACATATTTTGGTCAACAGTTGCAATACAAATCAATTTCAGATTTTTTTCTTTATTTTTGTTCGCTCAAAGCTGAAGCTTAAACTCAAAAACTTTAGTCAGGATGTTACCATGAACATGGTAAAAATAACCCCTCAAATCATATGAAAAGTACTTTTTTACTTTTCAGTGCTGTTCAGAAATGTAGTGGAATAGAAAGTACAGATACTGCTCTCAAATGTAGTGAAGTAAAAGTGAAAAGTATCCACTGTAAAATGTACTTAAGTAAAGTACAAATACCTAAAAATTCTACTTAAGTACAGTGCTTTACTACTTTTACTTCGTTACTTTCCACCACTGAGAGAATGTGACATTGGCTGGTACCTTTGTTGTCGGTCAAGGTCAAACAGATGTGAAAGTGCAACTATAATTATTAGTATTATTGTATTTTGTATTATTTTGTAGTCAAATGATTGTTTCTGTCGTGTGAGATTTTTTTTCTGGGTAAAGGTAAAAATGTGGCGACTGAAAGCTTCTTAAAAGAGTATTTACAAATAAAGTCTATTTCTTATTGCCTAAATCCCCTGTCTTTGTTTTAAAACACCCTTTGAGTGACCAGATCATGAAGGATTATTAAAATAGTGCAATCCAATAGTTAATTAATCATATTTGTCCAATTAACTGTTGCACCTCTACTGCTCAGATTCCCATGAGGACTTATACTTAGTCTTTAATACTACGAGACCGTTACCAGTCATTTTAATACATACATTTTTACAAACAAGGACCATAGACCTTAAATACATATTAGCAGAAGGCAGTAAGGCCTTTATGAACGCAGATGGTGTGAGGAGAAGATGGTGAGATGGGACTAACTGAGGGAACTCCACATCTGCAGCTCAGACTGGAGCTGCCGCTGCTTTTGGTTCTTATAAAGAGTGAACATAAAGGAGAGGAGGATGGGACTGGGTAAGGTACAACGTTTAGATGCTCTCTTGGGTGGAAAGATTGTCGATGTTTGTGTGTGTGTTTGTGTATGTGTGTGCAATGGATCAAGACACTGTACTTCCGCACCAAATGCTTACCAAACGTTGCTTGTTGACTGATATTAAGGACAGTTTATCAAAACCAATTAAATTACATTTTAATAAAGAATAAAACTTAAACTTGTGCTGCTCTGTTTCTCATTCTACAGTGATGTAATCTAAAAATAGTCCAGTCTGGTCGAGATGGAAAGGGGCTAAACTGAGATAAACGTGATTGGCAGATGACGCAGAGCGATTTCCGCAGAAGACGGCATGAGAGAAAACCAGAAAAATATTCAAGAGGAAACATAAAAAAAATCAGCGTATTTCAGTATATTGTCTTTGTTTCTGTCTTATTATCGTTTATCCTCTTCTCATCAGTGAGATATTTGCTCAGAAAAAATGGCTCAGGCTGTGTATTTCTGTAAATCATTATTGAATCAAGACTAGCATGTGAACGCCGCATTACATAATTAACATCCACTTCACTTCTCACCGTTATAAATAACCCAATAACAATTACTCATTCGTAATACCTTCTCCACCCAGAAACGATTAGGCCCCTTTTCCCACGCTTTGAGTGAATTATCTCACATCTGCATTGATCTGTGTCCTTGAGAACGAGATGGGATTCATAGAGCGATGCTGGTGTAAAATAAGAAAATAAACAGGGAAACGTCTGACAGAACCTTGTGCTGTAGGATCAGGGCCAGTGGATTAGTGTAGAATGGTGGAAAAAGGCTTAATCAAATATTACTGGATTACACAGGAATAACACTCAACTGTATTATGTTATTTATTTATTTGATTATGTACTCACTAAAAGTCACACTGACATTTTGAATAATGTAGGGTGACCAGAGGTTCCAGTTTACCCGGGACAGTCCCAGTTTTGAGCCCTGTGTCCTATGTCCCAGTAGATTTATCCAAAACCATTGATTTGTCCCAGTTTTATACAAGAAATGTCCCTATTTTTGACCAAAATGTACTGACAGAAGTCCCTCAGACTATGACTGACCCACAAGTGAGTTAAGAATGGACAATGTCACACGCTCTTTTCACAATGTGATTTATACAGACCATCCTAACCCGGGTGTGTTTTGAATTTTGAAAATCTGGTCACCGTAGAATAATGGTTACCCCAATGGTTTTCTCCACCAAGCCTGTTCTGGGCTTGGTGGAGAAAACCACAAATCCGGAAGTTCTTAATTCCCGTTGTATTAAGAACTTCCAGATTTGTGTCACCCCAGACAGTTTTTCCAGAGAGATGCCAGGACCTTTCCAGGCCAGTGGTCCTTCCACTGAAAAAAAACCTTGGGAATCAACATGGAGGAGTAATCCAGAAGACCCCAGCCACCTAAAAAGGCTCCTCTCGATGTGGTGGAGCACACCAGTCTGTATGTCCATAGGCACAAATGCAGCAACCACCACTGTTCAGGTCAACTCCAGGAGAAGAGCACATCTAAATCAAAAGGTCTGACCTAAACCAGATACTTGCCACATTTTACAGACATGACTTTACTCTGAGGCAGAGGAAGGCTAAACTGCTGTTCACACAAGCAGCTAGACAACATCCACCTCACAGTGAATGTACTAGTCTCAACACTCATCTGAAAGAAATCATTTCATTTACATTTCTTGCATTTTATTGACAGATACAAACAAAATCTTATTTAGTATTAAATCTAATTGATATTTATGGTAAAAAATTAAATTGTACATAAATCAGGCTTAAGATATCAACAAACCCTTCTGTGCAGTTCATCACAATGTTGTTACGTATATTATACATTTTGATTTATGTAGGGGCTGCTTTAATCAGTGATTTTTATGTCCATATAGAAGAAAAACACTGAGATGAATTTACATCATTCCATATAAATGTATGGATGTTGATTAAATGAAATAATATAACTCTTCCTCTTAGTCTTATTTAGTCATGCAATGTGAGATCACAACACGTCACATGAGGTGTATGGATCTTTGTATCTCGTTTTGTCTGTGCAGCCCGTCCGTCTGACAGCCTGCCTCTATCTCTGATCACACACTGAGCAGAGCAGGATGTGCACATTTGCATGAAATTGAAGTGGAGACCACCAGTGAGCAGCCTGATTTCATCTAAATGACACAGATCGCAGAAATATTACCAAGTCAGGCATGGAATACTTATCAGCAGAGTCCTGCCTGGTGCTCACTGTCAAATCTCTTATTTATTCAGACGTACACTGTTAGTTTACATTGTACAAACAGGGATGAAAAAGCCCACAGAAAATCAGCCAACATTACACAGAAGCCGGAGATAAGCAAAACATGTGTTCAAATAAAATAAAATAAAATGTAGACATCATTTTGACCTGTGGCTTGTCTTGTTTTATTTAAATTAAAGAAACAATTAAAGCAGGTGTTGTGTACGTTCTTTGTAATAAAACATATACACTTCTGGCACACACACTTCAACTTTAGACCTGGTGTTGCCATGTCTCGCTAATTTAACAGAATTATATGATGGAGAAATCAGTAAACTATGCATAAATCAGCTGGTATAAGTGGCCATGTGGGTATTACTGAGTTAATAACCAAAATGAAACTCCACCAGTGATTTACCATGTGGCTACTGTCAAGTTCTGTCAGTGTCACACTTCCCTTCATGTTCATATTATTGTGAACTGTCACTACACTGCTGTAAAGATGGTCTAAATTAGATCATTTTTCCCGGCAGAGACCGATTTTCAGTATTTGTTGCTGTTGAAGTCAGCCGCTGTTTACCTATTTTAAATTCATGGCAAGGTCCACAAATAAAGTAAAGTCACAGTTAAGCTCTCAAATTAATTTTTCCCTTTTAAATGGTAACAAAATGGATTTTCTCATATATAATATAATTAGTTGCACTTTTCATGATGATCGTGTAAACACATTGCTCTTCTATTTTTATTATAAACAAAATTTATAGAAAAAAATAGGTCTGAAATATATTGGGAAATTATATCAATACCACACAGATTATAGCACAAATTATTATCAATAACTAACTATATATTTTTATTGTTTTTTTTTCCTTTTTTAAATGTATGTATCTTTATTTATACAAGGAGTCTCCTTTTCATGGGAGCCCTGTTCAAATACAGATAAATACAAACAAAGCACAGCTACATACGTCCATTTAAATTAAAAACAGGAGCAGGTGTGAGTATAAATGTTTATCACCAGATCATTAAAGTCCATTTGTGGCACCAAAACCATGTCCCTGAAATATATTCTATTTTTAGGAAGCAAAATAGCCAAAAGCTTTTTTTTTTGTTTTGTTTTGTTTTTTCCCTATTTCAGTTGTAGTGCAGTTTTTAGACTTACAAAATCATTTGATCTACAGTGAAACGAGGCCACAGTGAAATACTTGTGTTCATCCCATAGACTGTACAAAGTGTGGTTCATTCACACATAGATAAATGGATTCAGCCATCCATTTGGAACAACCCAGTCCTGAAGTTTATAGTTTAGGTGTAAAAATCATTAGAGGAAGTCAGAATATGCTGGCAATATTAGCCCGCCTTACGTAAGACACTGTGGGAAACTCCTCACCTTGCTCTCCAGATGGGCTCATGTATCGATCGCACCTCCATCTCTGATATTAAAAAGGGCTAAAGCTCACCCACATGAGACTATTTCCTGTCTTAATCAGCCGCTCTGTACAAAGTAGGAACTAGATGGACCCCGGATGTTTCGGCGCGGGCTAATGACTGCGCTGCTGACACAAACTTATTAAAGGTGTCGCAAATGGCCGCCCTGGTATCGATTATGGATTTGCCAGCGCGAGATGGCACCGCTGTTATGACTAATCCTCCGGCACAAGTGCCAGAATTCACTTCGGGGAGATTCACGGCGGCAAAGGGCGAGGGTTGTTTTGAGCGGGTTCCAAGTGACAGTTCAGAGGCGCAAGTCCAGAATGCAGTGCTAGTAGATAATGTTGAAAAATACCCAAAAATCTGCGCTCACAGATCAAATTTATGCGTCTTGCCCAATGAAACAACAACAAGTATGCATTGACTATAGGGATTTTGCTGCCAATCTTCATGTTTTCGAATAGGGCTGGATATGACCGGGATAACTGTGGTGACAATTGTTATTACCTGGACTAAAACACATAGCAAAGATAGTAGCAATATAAATAAAATGTCCAAAAAAACATACCATAGACTTTATATATAAATGCACGTAGCTAACCTGCTAGCCGCCATGTTCCAAATTGTGGACGTATTAACCCGCTCTACATTATCCTGGTATTTTTATTTTGCTATTGTGTTCGTAACTCAAAATATGAACATTAATAAGAGACAAATCAGGCGCCCTCTTTCCCCGATGTCGCTCCCATTAGTGTTAGCAACAGGTTTGACTGACAGAAGAGGGAAGGGGCGTTACGTTCATCAGCTTAGCTCCAGATTGGCTCTTTGGTTGCTATGATACTCGTGGTCGGATTTCCAAATATGGAACTCGACACCAAATTCACCCCTATAACCGCTCTCGCCTCGGTGAGCTTCATTTGACCGGAGCCGAACGCTGTGGGTGACGCCGCACTCACTTAGTCCACTTCTTTACACAGTTTATGAATTTAACCTTTACTTGGCTAAAAATGTATTTCAAAAATCTCAATCTACAATAAAAATAATCGTTTGGAAGCTTCATCCCTCTTCGTAAACGCTTTTAAATATCGAGCCAAGAGAGACGAAAATAGAAAAAAAAACAAACTCTAAAACTCATCCATCAAATGTTTGTTGAGTTCAAATTGAGAATGAGTAAAACATTTAACACACTAACATAATTATTCATTTAAGTTATCCAGCCCCATATGAGGGTTAAATTCCTCATTCTTTGTAATAATAGGTGAGAGTACAGTTTCGTGTGGTATACCTCACACGTCTCCTGGCTGACCTGCTGCGAACTGATCCTTATAGCCCGGATTATCCTAAAGGCCAACCACTCTGCCGGGCTGTCCAAAACGCGGTCAGAGCAACAGCTTTAATTGGCCCGAAAATAGCCGAGGGGAGTAGGCAGGATCCTGGGGTGAGCGCGCTGAGGAGGAGGGCTAAGGCAGCGGGAAGCCAGGTTTTAGACAGAACAGGAATCTCATGTGCCCTGAGAAGATAGGATCAGTCTCAGTCCAGTGCCAGCAATTTGGGCTGTTTTTGTGGGTAACAGTCACTTGGACAGCAGCAGCAGCAGCCCTGGCTCCAAGTTCTGCTCCAATTTTAGTTATTTATTATGTTTGTTTTAGGCATGTCATAATATCTCATCTTTGTGTTATTGTGAGAAGAAGCATCACGATTTTACGATTGTTCACAATCACTGATTACATGGCCGAACAGCAACTTTCCACATGATATTTTTAAGATAATGTGACATAAATAGCCAGATAAAAGCACTTTACATGTGGTTTACTTTTACAGAGTGTAGACTGAATAGAAAGGAATTACTTTTGCTTCTAAAATACTCATGATTATTACTTTTTAGTTGTTACGATTATATTGTGACCTGATTATCCGAATAATCTTAAAATTTACGCAAAATATAAGCTATGGAAACGACTGTTACTTCTGCACTGTCATTACATTTATGATACGCTACCTCTACTGTTACTTCTTTAACCCGCACGAGTTACTGCATTCAGCTACACTACTACACTACTACATTACTTTCCAAATCGAGGTATCCTGTAGATACTTGCTTGGTTCTCAAACTTTTCACACTTATATAATATTTGGCTTTTCGAGTACCAAACTACCAGACTATATCAGGGCTAATTTAGGGCTAAACATGATCTAAAATAAGACAACTGTTATCGCAGTTTTTGCCCTAAATCTTTACTTGTATTGATATGTGTTGTTATCTATCTCTTTGTGTTACTATCTGTTGTTACTCACGGGGATATCTCTCGGTTGTTCGCCTGCAAGACGACGTGTCCAGCGGCCTGGAGCCACTTGGACTAGAATAAAACTGGTACGATTATTTTGATGGTATAAATACACTGTATGTGTGTTCATTTGGGAGCTGAGGGCGAGACGACGCTGTTAGAGACGACAGCTCTTTGACGATTGTGCACAATTGATTCAATAAATCAGACTTTTTGATTCAAGACAACTTCTCTATTGATTTTATATGTATATTTTTTAGGTTCTTACTATTAGAAATTCCACAACAGTACACTCACACCTAAAAGAGGGCAAAAACATGAATAGGTTTGTAAATTAAAAAAAATAAATAAAATGCAGTACTACATACACAACAAATGATGTACTAGGAGTCCATCAATATGTGTATGTTGTTAATTCTTTTTAATTACATTCATGTCCAAAATCATCTCTCTTAAGAATGTAAAACTTAGCACAAATAACATTTTATATTCAAATACTCATTTTTGCCTTTTAAAATCTGAAAGCCTACCAAGTACTACACGGTAAATGTTTGTGTACCTTAGAGGTCTCTGTACTGTGCTGTACTGCATCGACGGCCACGTAAACCTGTGAAACTAATGACTACCCCACTGTGTTCCTCCTGCCGGCTGGAGGCGCCCCCTGTCTGTGGTGAGAGCGACTGCGTGCAGTGACTGACAGGCTCAGTGAACGTGACGCTATAGGTGTAATCCAGGAACTCGTGTAGTGGACTAAGTGGACGTCTGAATGAATCACTGACCAACTCAACCGTTTCCTAACTCTCTGAATCATATGATAGTCGCACATCGCTTCAGCTAATCTCGTCCCATCAGCGCGTTAATCAGCCAATTTGTTCGGAGTCACCAGCCTGCTCTGAACCTGCTCGTGTGTAATTAGTGACACAAATGTTACCTGAAGCCTCCAAACAGAGACTGATGAGCACCTCTGCCAGAGCTCCCCCGTAGTCACCCACAGACATGCTTTTGTTTTACACGTGTAAGGTACAGGTTTCTACATTTTATCCATAGGCTGTATATATAAACGGACATAGCTAACGCGCTAGCCACCGCGTTCCAAACAGGGAGTGATCATGGGCGCCATCGGCTCCAGTTCACTTTACGCTGAAGTATTGTCACCCCTCTCTCCGTAACTGCTGCAGTGGGCCTCGTCATTTTGGTCTTAAAATGTCCGTATTAACCCGCGCCACATGATCCTACGTGTTTTTATTTCACTATTATGTCCGTGATTCAGGATTCTTCTTTCCGCTCCCAGGTTTAACAGCCCCTTCCCGCCCGCTCCCTGCTAAACCAGTGGCGCGGGCGGGAAGGGGCGTTACCTTCAAGAGCCTTGCGCCGCATTGGCTCTTTGGTTGCTATGATACTCACACGCCCTTCAGCTGCTTCTTTATACAGTCTATGATTTTATCCAAAACTGCAGTTACAATGTGAGATTTAAAGATGTGAAAAAGTTTAATTTTTGCCAGTCAAAGTTTTTTTTCTTAAGCTACAAATTGACAATAGAACAACATACTTGCTTTTAACCGTAAATAAATAGCCGTTGCTTGCCCAGTCAAAACGGCTATTTATTATTAATTATGCGCATGTGCAGCACTTACTTCTGTACTTCTTTTAAATGCAGTGGACATTTTAACACATTTATTGACTCTTAAACTGTGATGGACTGATTTTTGGGTTCATGTGATGGTGAACCAAAGACAAAGTTTAAGTTAAGTTAATCAGTTCCTGAATTAAATAGATAATAAACTATTTTCTATAGACTACTCCAGAGAATTTCTCTTCAAATACGTTTTAAACTTTAGTATTGCAAAGACAGACTATGATATTCATCTTTGTACCACCCAGTAACAGTCATCCAGCCTGAACATTTGGTGTAGTAGTGTAAAATAGCCTACACGCCAACACAAGCATTACTAACTGTTTTGATCACTTTTTCAGTTTAATTTCCATGGTCAAAAGTGTTTTTCATCTCTAGAAATTAGCTTATACTGGTTGGACAAAATGCATGTTACAATTACGCTTTGTCTGATCTGTGTCTCTCCTCCTCACGTACGTCTACTGTACATTCAAAGGAGCTTGTTTCCTGTTCTGGGGGATTACATAAGGCTGTGACCATCTTTACATATGAAGCACTCAAACACACACATACACAATCACTGCTGAATATTCATTACAAGCTGTTGCTCTCCTGGTTTACATCCAGGGCCGTGTGGGGTGCTTGGATTACATTATTTTATAGAATGTAAATGAACACCAGATTTGTGTTATCTTTTGTCTTCTTTCAAATTAAAGAAAGGCATTTTAGATTCAGTCGTACAGTGAAAGAATCTAACAGTGTGTGCGTGTGACCAGGCATTTGGATCAAAAATCAGGTCCCCATAAGTTAAATGTGCATTATGTAACTTTTCTGGTGGAGGATCTACCCGTCTAATCTCCATGGAGATGTTCCACATAACTGACAAACCCACTCATATAAAAAAAATGCTTTTTCAAGGTATTTGTGAGCAATAAAAACACGTGATTGAGTCATTTCAAGATGGACAAGTTTAATGCCATACTGTGGGATACTCCAGGCAACGCAATAGGCAAGCAGGTGGCAGACCCCTACCAGAAAAGTCACATAATGCGACTTTAATATAATTTTGGTCAGTTTGGGGTTAGGTAAGAAGTAATAAAGATTGGGGCAAGTCGATGTAATGTCCCCACAAAACATGGAAACACGGCAGTGTGTGTGGTGAAGGAGGGCGGGTGGAGGTGGAGCAGGCGGCTCTTTACAGCAGATCACAGGCTCAGTCTGGACCTTCACCCACCACTGAGCCCTGCCTGCACACAGGCCATTAGGAGCTGCTCTGGAGCTGCCGCACACTTCACTAAAAGCATGCGGTCAATACTCGTGTGCTATCAATAAGTTTGAGTCTTGTGGAAAATTTGGAAGGTTTTCTGTGATTCAGTCATAATAGTTGTTAGAGTTGGATAATACTGCCTTTAAAAAGTTAAACTGATTCCCCTTGGGGATTGCTGCTGATCCATCCACACTCACTTTAAACAGGTATAATCTGGCACAGATACAATTCAATGTATGGTTCACTATTGATGTGAATGTGAATGAATGTGAGCCATGAACTATAAAATCCTTCAGAAACAATAATGAAACAGCTCCGTCTGTGCATATCTACTACAGTCACGTTACATATGGACAACATGTCCACACTCCCACATATGGAGCCATCTCATTATAAGAGTTCACAGCTTTTTATTTTATAGCATTTGTAAATTCATGTTCTACAATAATCCCACCTGTCATCCTGTGTTTACTTATTGATTTTACACCTGATGCCCTTCCAGGTACAATGAACGAACATGGGAGCATCACAGCGAGTACAGTGGCTTGTGTTTGCCTGTCAGACTGACATTTAGTAAGAACTTCATTTTAGTAAGATTTAAATTGTTAAAAATGTTTTGCATAATAGCCCATGTTTTGCCTCACCTCCACAAATGAGAGAGCCTGCAGTGCCTATAACAGTGGAGGGGCCAGGCTAACATCTGGAGCTGACACTTTGCTGTATTGGGCTGCCTGACGAGGCGCGACCACACGCCACTCGCCGACAGACACCAACACGTCGTTAGGCCCTCGTTAAGCTCGTTAGGCCTCTGCGTTATGTTTTCTGCTAATGAGCACGCTACAAGGTGACTGAGCCATGGAGCACTGTGGGAATGTGGGGCTGTGTGCATCCAGGTATTGTTCACAAAACGACACACGGAAATATTAATAATAAGAAAATAGGGATGCATGTTCATGTTAGCCTTTTGGCTAACTCTGGGATATTATGCAGTTGTACTTGGTCAATATGCGCTGTCCTCATAATAAATAAGTGAATAAAAATGGTAACTTCCAGTATCAGAAATGGTAATATATATTTTTTTTACGGGATGTATATATTGTACAACATATTTAATCCAAGGTAAATTAAACTATTTAACCATTTGGCTAGACAGGTAGTCATAGAAACATAGTGGATTACATAAATTGGTCTTTGTATGGATTTTATTCAGTAGCCTACCTGTAACCCAAATAGAAAGATCTGAATGATATTGTTTCAAAGTAGCATTCACTGTTCAAATCTGCTGTACAATAATGAGGTATAGGTCATTAGTGACCAGAAGGTTGGTAGTTAGTAATTATTATTGTTTTAGTTTTGCTGTTTAAAATGTCTGAATAAATTCAGTCTGAATGACTGCACCTGTGTCTATCCTCCTCCATTAATGTCATCTCATTTAAATATCCAGTCTGGCCCCGCCCCCCTCATCTGCCTGAGTGCAAACACCTGTGTGTGTGTGTGTGTGTGTGTGTGTGTGTGTGTGTGTGTGTGTGTGTGTGTGTGTGTGTGTGTGGGAGGGAGGGGGGCTTACCGCACTTCTCAGGAGCGCCCAGGTGCCATGTTTCAGGTACGTGTTTAGGCCACATTTAAAACCTCACAAATGTAGAAAAGTGTTGAGAGGACTTTTGAGAGCTCCATCTGCATGTGTTTGGTCAGAAATGCAGCACACAGGTTTATATTAATAATTCCCCTGTGGGTGCCAGGATCCTTGTATTGTTTATGCAAGCGTTCTGGCTCCTCTCACTGGCACAGCCAAAGCAAATGGCTCATGTCATTTTTGGCTGCATGAGAGTCTGTGGTTGTGCAAAACCTGTGGGAGTGTTATGAAGAGATTAAATCTGGTTATTCATTTCCTTCAAGCTTTCAGTATTAGACAAATTAAACTAATGATGGCTAAATGAAAGTGGCTGTTTGGTCTGATACTGGCTGCACCAGGCGTGTCGTCCAAAAGTGAGAATTGTTTTGTTCACAGCATGTTTAAGTGTGCAGCAAAATCTGATCATGGCCTTAATGACTCTCACAGCCGCTCAAAGTCCTACACTCCTATTATTCATTCATTCCACACTTCTGTGGCCACAGCTGCCCTGGGGCGGACAGATGGCCACCACCAGTCACTCACACCCCACTGTCTTAGACCATGTGGGTGAAGTGTTTTGCCCAAGGACACAAAAACAACATGTACTTGCTCTGACCTGGGACTGAACCATCGACCTTCAAGGTTGATGGGTGAAAGTTCTAACCAATGGGATTCACTCTCCAGAAAATATAAATATTGTGTTCAGAGCCAGCTCCACTTGTGTTCACACTCGATTAGAGCCCAGTTTATCCCTGATGTAGACTTTGTTTGACCCTGGTCTGATTCTGGTCTGATTCTGGTCTAGTCCAGCTATAGTCCCAGTTTAGCCTCAGTTTGGATGTGGAAGTGTGCTGTGTGAGAGGATTTGTGGTGCCATCATGAGGGCAGTTTGCCGTTTGATTGTGGCCCATTATTTGTGCCAGAGTGGTGCATTTTGGAGCACACAGAGGTGAAACCGTGTTTGCCCGCGGTCACTGCGGCGTGCTTTTGGTCATCGTTTTGCATGTGTGCTGATGTGCGAGTGATGGTCCCGTGCACCTATAGTGTAGCTGAAGCTGAACAAATAGTGAGTGTCTCTGTGACTGTGTTGACAATGTCGAGCTCTGTGGCTGTAATTAGCACACAGACGACCATCTGTCCAAACACTGTGGCCTGCACAGATCCAGTGCTGCACACAGCCATGTTTACTGTCTCCTAGTCCTCATGAGCGTACCTCAGCTCTCACCCCTCTCTGTTTACTCTCTTTAGAGCTCCATCTGTGGCTATGGTGTTTTCTATCTGCTTTTCTGAATATAATTCAGGTTTTATTGTTAATACTACACCGAAGACACTGAAGCTATAAGGCAAATTCATAAAACCTATTGGATCAGAGGTGTAACATCTTTAAATTAAAACTAAGTTCAGATGACAATTCTGGAGACAACAAGAAAATATTAAAAGGTTGGTTATCTGAGTTTTTCCTCTTCCAGCTTAAATCTGGCACCTGTCAAACTGTAAGAAATTGGTTTGTGCAAATCATCTTTGTGTGTGCTCTCATGTCGGTGCGGGTCTCATTATCAGGTGCTAATATCTGTTAATTGTCACTGATTTGTGGATAATGACTTTTGGGTTCAGTTTCTTGTCATCCAGGAAATCTTTTTGAGCGGAGTCTTTGTGCAGTTATTCATATTTATTTGTTGTAATGATTTCTTTGATTGTCACTTGTTTTGCCTGACAGTGTTGTCTCTTAGATGCAAGATGCTAATTTGTGTTGTTGTCATTACCCACACACACACACACACACACACACACACACACACACACACACACACACACACACACACACACACACAGAGAAGCGCACACACACACACACACACACACACACACACACACACAGAGGATCTCAAGCAAAACTGTTCCAAATGGGGACCCTACTTTTCTGAATGAACCACTCTCAAAATGTTTTCTTTGGCCTGGAAGCCCAGAAAAAAATAAAATAAAATTGGACCAAAATGTCTTACTTTTTTTTTTTTTTTATGAAGGTTTTATTTCATCATTGATGTTTTATGGGGACATGCCTCTCATGTAGAACCAGGTACAATCGATAGTAAGAAATGCAGCTGTATTTTACAATGTTAGTAGATACTGACTTGAAATATGACACGGACATGATTCACATTTGTTTATACATTGTATGAACATTAAGATTATAGATATTATATTGGTAAATGTGTTAGTTGACTGAGTATTATTAATTTGTATTATTTTTTTTTACCAAGTTAGGACGGTGATTTGACGCACCTTATGGGTCTCATTCCACTTCCTTCTGAACAAAATGTAGGAGGGACTGGCTGGTCAGGCAAAGAAACAAGGCAAACCAAAAGCACCAGTGCCCAAGAAATGTCCATCCAAAAGTCTATATAGATTTGAAACAAATCCATTTAATACTGGCCTATTGCAATGACACTATTTGAAGTTTGACATATTGAGACAATATATCCCAGTAAATGACTGAACTCTGAAGAGCTTTTGCAGCTAAAACTGAAAGACTGTAACATTATTTTCAATTATAAAACATAAAAATCAACACTTAAGAAAACCTGAAGCACAATGAAACAGCATTTACTTTAGTTAAAATGCTCAAGTATCAAAATGAAATTGAATAAATAATGTAGCAACAATCAAAGCTTCACTTTCATGTTCTAGAACAGTGTGTCCCAACCAGGGGTACGGGGACATGTCTTTCCTCTCCTTTCCTGTCTCCTTCTTGTCACTCCTCTCCTGTCTCTCCTGTCCCCGTCTCCACGTCTCCTCTGTCATTTTGCTGACAGGTTTGAGCACTATAGACAGACTCTCCATTTTTTTAACACTAACTTCTTATAAATGAGGATCTGTGTGGAGTGGAGTCTGAGATGTACAGCGCTGTTTCATTGGTTCTTTGGTTTCCTTGTGTCTCCTCTTTTCCTTTTTCTTCTTCGTTGTGATTATTTGCCTTGAGTGGATGGTTATTTGGTGTCCTCACTGTCTGTGGTGTCCACTGCCAATTTTACATACCCATCTTGGCTGTCCTCACAAGTAAACACGTAAACATCTTCTGTTTAGCTGAAAAAGAGATGCAGACATTAGGGTGAGCATGAATTTGGCTCTACTTAGTCATCAGTGATTATAAACCTGGACTGATCCGGGACTGTACTGGGACTGAACCGGGACCACACCGGGACAACACCGGGACCACACCGGGACTAAACCAGGAATGTAGAGAAATTTTTAACAGTTGCTCAGAACTAGTTTTTCATACAAACTTAACACTTGCCTCTGGTACATCAAAACAGACTTCTGCATCTGCTGTGGGTAGTGCAGACTGAGATTTACAGCGCTGTTTCTTTGGTTGGTTCTTTGGTTTCCTTGCGGCTCCTCTTTTTCTTAACTTTTTCATGTTGTGATTGTCTTGATTGGATGATTTGTTGGTGTACTTACTGTCTGCGCTGTTGGGAATGTACTCAGTTTCTGGAGTTGAGACATCTTCAGTCCCAAGATTTTTTTTGTTTAGCTTTAAAGAAGAGATTTAGCCATTAGAAACTAACAAGAAATGGACACTAGTAAATATCTTTCACTGTTAAATAGGGCAATGAAGGCCGGGCGCTGAAGGCAAAGAACATATGAACTGCTTCAGCTCATTTACTTTAGATCACTGCCAAATGTGAACAGAAGGCCCCTGCCTCTGTGTCTCTCCTGTTTCCGTCTCTCCTCTGTCTCCGTCTCTTCTGTCTCCATCTCTCTTCTCCTCTGTCTCCGTCTCCCCCTGTCTCCGGTTCTCCCCTGTCTCCGTCTTTCCCCTCTTCTGTCTCCATCTCTCCTCTCCCGTCTACGTCTCTCCCCTGTCTCCGTTTCTCCTCTGTCTCCGTCTTTCCTCTCCTCTGTCTCCGTTGATGTGCATTGATTTCAGACGAGGAGCAATTTTGCTGACAGGTTTTGAGCACTATAGACAGACTCTCCATTATTTTAACACTTACTTCTAATAGATGAGGATCTGCTGTGGGTTCTGGAGATTTACAGCCCTGTTTCACTTTGGTTTCCTTGTGTCTGCTCTTTATAGTTCTCTTCTTCTCATGTTGTGCTTATTTGCCTTGAGTGGATGATTTGTTGGTGTCCTCACTGTGTGTGGTGTCCATTGCCTTCTTACCTGCCTTCAAACATGCAAATAAACACTGTCAGTTTAAACAATATAGTTTAATACTTACAGTCTTGAGGCAATGATGTCATTTCAAAGTCCTTTCTCTCCCACTGTGCATTGTGTTTATAAGTAACTTCTCATATCGGCTCTCACAGACCTCATGAAGTGTTCGTAAAGTCTGCAGGCGACATTTTGTGACTGTAAAACAAGCACTGAAGAGTATGCAGACAAATACTGTATATGTATTTACTGTATGTACGACATGAGACTAAAGGCTAAAATACAATTGTACTGACTAAACGACACATTTTAGTGGCTTTCATTAGAAACATACATTTTAAAGAAATAGGCTCTTTTACATAGAGTGCTTTATGAGAGAAAAAAAATGTCTTACCCCATGTCCCACTTTCTCTTCATTCTCCAACTCCAACTCAGACATAACCACTGTAAAAAATACAGTAATGTTATTCTAGTGGCCATGTCCACATAGAACTTCTCACATCTTTGACCTAAAATCTTGGTGCCTCAGTCGTTTGCGTGACTTGGCTTCAACATTGAGCCGCACACCCTATGCTCACAGACCGACGCGCTTTTGAGAAGAGAATATTGGCTAAATAGTACTATTCAGATTATTGAAGCTCTGTTTTGTTAGACATGTTTCATACCACAGTGAAAATGTGGATCCAGTTGCTCTGTCACAATGCACCATGTGGCACATGTTCAATGCTACTGCTATTCTTCAAACTGACACCAAATGTTTGCATTACCAAATAAAAAACGAGCTGCACCCGTACAGTGCAGCTTTAATGTTTCTGTCTTTTGTTTACTCAAAGGTTTTAACTGAATAATATAAGCCTCATTGGCCACACGGGTCAAGTTAGGCTAATGGCAATTAGCTTAGCTTGGCTTATCTTTGTTTATCTTAGTGACCAATGCCAACAGCTATTTAAATTACTGCATACTCCATGAATTCTACCCACTAACAACATTTTTCTTACGGCTATTCAATCTCACAAACGTGTTATTTCTTTCCTACATGCAAATGGCTAAGCAAAAAGACTTGGAAGTGTTTAAGCAGAAAAATGTAGTTAACTCTCAAAAAGACTTGCCAACTGTGGACTGTCAGCCAGGACATCATGTGCCTCCATGGATGCAGGGCTCATTACTGACACTAGCTCCTCCTCCAGTCACTCCACCACAAAACACATCTCTGTTTGGAAAATCTGAAATGATAAAATAAAAGTAGTTTACTTAATAAGTAGGCCTAGGTATTGTCATTATATACTTAGCCTATAAGAGCAAATGGAGCTCAATAATCCTTCAGTTAAAAATAATATTAAGAGTTTAA
The DNA here is from genome assembly GCA_000787095.1 of Periophthalmodon schlosseri. Classification (NCBI taxonomy): domain Eukaryota; kingdom Metazoa; phylum Chordata; class Actinopteri; order Gobiiformes; family Gobiidae; genus Periophthalmodon; species Periophthalmodon schlosseri. The sequence goes on from KN473423.1 coordinate 20,370, forward strand.
AGTATGGAAGTAAAATAATATCTTACTATAGCTCCATGGCTTAAAAGCACAACAGAGGCTAACCTGCTTTGTGGCAACTACTGACAATAACACACAATTTAAATTGACTAAAAGACTTATTTGAAATTTTACAAACTAAGACTTTGCTTACATGGGAAAACCATGCACCACTCCATCAAAAGGTCCCACAAGTCAAACCTAAGACTTTCTTGTTGTGGTGCAAGACTAACTGATGCACCACTGTGCCACGTACTGAATAAGAAAAGAGAGGAAAAATAAATGTTTGAGTATTAATAATGGGCCTAAATCATATAGCTGCAGTTATCACAGATTCAGACTTCCATGTTGTCTGCTAAAACTGTTGCACAGATGGACTTAATGAGGACACAAAAATCCAGACGTGTGGTTCAGGCGATCATTTTGTACTCTGCTGTAGAGATGGACATGGTTTTGATGTGTTTGTATTGTGAGTCTAATGTCTGTCTTATTCTGTAAAGCACTTTGAATTAGTTTGTGTACGAATTGTGCTATACAAATAAACTTGCCTTGCCATATGTCTGCGTAATGATCCCCCTGACCATGTTGTAGTCTGCTGTAGAGATGGACTTTACGAGGACACAAATATCCAGACGCGTATCACAATGGGATCCTGTGTTCAGGCTCTGTACAGCGGAGCCCAGTCCGGAGCAGCAGAAGTCAGGATCTGTGGCCTATTGACCTTATTCCGCCCCCACCCACTTTTGCCGTAGTCTGTATAGAACTTATTTACTGTCAAGATCGGCAGCCCCACGCAAAATAATACAACCCCGATGATGACGGAGGAGCCCACAGTAACTTCTGGAAGGCGAGGTGAATATATGTTCAGCCATGTCCTTTCTAACACAGCTGTAGTGGAGCATATTGGTTTAAACTTAAACTTTAAAATCTTTTTGGCCTGCACCTATAGAGCTCCTGCATCCACGTGACAAAATTTGACAGGGACGCCATATTGGCAAGGGAGAATTAGCGGTAATGAATGGCACCAAGTCGCTTTTGGAGTTTTTTTTGCAAATGATAGACAATGATTTATCTTAAAACTAATCCGATTAAACATTAGTGACCCTTACCTGGCACGGGTGTTATTTTAAAGAGCACATTTTGCCTTTAACTCTGCAATATCTGGACATCTGGTTTACTTTTAACCTTCTTATATCACCAAAAAGGTTCCCTGGAGATGTTTGTGAAAAATATTTACTGTACCTATAACGTTTACTGATACTGACAGTTTAAATGTAAAATTGATGAAATGGCGAAAACACGATGTGCTCCAACTAATGTGCAGATGTTGTAGCCTATTAGCAGCTAAATCACTCATGTCAATGTGATAAACACAAACATTGATTTAACTTTAGTTTGTGATTTAACTTTAGAAATGTAGAAAATAAAATCACAAACTAAACAGTCAGTTAATGTTACTATACAAATGAACAGTGTTTAGCAAAAAGCATTTGATACCGTTTTTGAATTGTTATGTGACTATGGTTGAATCATTCAAATAAAACCACATTTGAAAAAGCAACATCGATGTAAAAATACATTAATATCTTAATTATTGTGTCGTTTAGCTGCAGAAATCCACTTCTACCGTCAGTCTGGATCTTTGTAAATCCAGTTAAAAGCTCAGACTTTCTTCTACACTTGATAATGTGGACATCCCGGCGCACAACAATAATCCACAATCTCTGAAACGCCCATAAAGTTTGTTCATTATGGCCGACGCCGTTTGTTTCTATGGGAATTGTCCGGCACTATCCCTGCCACTATGAGGTTTGGAGGTGCATGCTGGGATTGCATTATGATAACTGCAGGAGCTGTATTACATGCAGAGGTTTCAAGTCTTACATGTTATCCTTCAGTCGTCAAATGACTTTATAGAGGCCTTAACTGCCTTGTTGTAGATGTGTAAGATAATCACAGTTGCCAGTTGTTTGTTAGTATATTAGACAACAAACTTAATATAACTGTTTTTATGCTTGAAGATGTGGCTGTATTTTGTTTCACAAATACCCCATGGTTGTAGTAATTCTACTGCCTGAAAAAGGAGAGAGAGAGAAAGGATGGAAGTTAGAAGCTTTGTGACGTCAGGTCAGTCAATTTGACATTATTTACAGCCGCAGCATTATCCAAGATGGCGGCGGGTGGTGTTTTTGTCACGTGCCTCATAAAAAAATGATTCGATAAATACACATGAAACTTATGACAATTATTTAATGTTATATAATTATAATATCATTATGTTCTATTTTGAGTTTTAGATTAGGTTAGCACTAGCTTCCAGACGCCAGTGCCTACTTTTAAACACAAGTATTTCTATCGCACATAAAGGTCTTATGTACACACTCTGTCTGTGATAATCCAGCTGTAGCCTGCTGTCCACAGCGTGTTCATTAAATATTGATTTATTTTAGTGTGACTCGGCTAATTCCTCCTGCAATCAGAACTAGCCGAGCGCCTGGCGTGTAAAAGAGCTCATTGATACAAAACATGTTTGTTTGTCTCAGATAAAAATTAAAAACATTTTTTTTTTTACAACATTCTAGCTAGTAGATGTAGGCCTAATGTTTGTGATGACACAACTAATCCAGTTCTAACTTACTGTAATTACCTGAGTCTACATTGCTAATATTATAAAGTCAACAAAAACCCTAAAAGTCTTTATAAGTATCCATGTGGGGACCTGGTGACACACACTGGAACATGGTGTCCTATAAGGACTGTAGTACCTCTGTGTGTCCACTAAGTTCGCGCACACACAACAAGTCTGGTTAAGGGTCTTCTGGGATTTTTGAGAAAAAGATCATGCGACCATCTTTAAGCTGTTTCCAGCTGTTTAAAAGCATTGTGCCTGTGGGGTCCTCACAAGGTTTTAAATCCCCACAAGACTGTGTGGAAACTCATGTCACCACATGTGATGCTTTACAAATACACGCACACACACGTATGCACACATCTATACACACACACACACGCACGCATTACACACAGTGCCCTCTCTGGAGAAATGATCCAATATGACAGTGGTTAATTCCAAGTGTGAGGGGCCAGGCGGTGTTCCACTGGGGACAATCACTGTGATGAGTGTAATGAAGATGCCAGTTGTGGAGGACACTGCCGTATTCACAGACTGTGTGTTTATTATGTGGGCTTCTTAATGACATCTTTCAGAGCCACCTTCAGCCCTCTTCAGTGACAACAGTGGGGCCTGGGTAAACTTAAGAGTAATTTGTTTGGGCGTTGTGATGAGTGAGTGATTAAAGCTTTGAAAAGCATGCATTCTTACAGTGAGCGGGGTCACCTCACCACACACCTGCCCTGCAGTTGCATCAACTACTTATCTCCATGACGTTAATTAAGTTAAAGCAATGCAGTGGAACATTCCAGACAAAGCAGCAACCAAGTTACACAGTGCACCTTTAAATCAGGTCTATTTATCCTGGATATGCTGCTTATGAATGAACAAGATTAATGAGCAGTATTAGTAGAAGTGAATATGAATAACATTTACAAAAACTAACATGATGGGAAGGATGACACAACAAATGTTTATATATGTACGTGCTGTCCCCACTATTGGCCATTTCAGTATATCTTCTAATGCTCGGCTGATAACTCTTGGAACAGACATTCAGACTAAAAACAATACCATCTTTTTGAGGTCTACATTCACAATGCTCTGGAGCTCTTGAATCTGCGGAAACGTCTAAAATGATTTGATGAGTCTGGGAGGGCTCAGCGGAGTGGAAAAGCTGTACGTTGCTCTGATTGCGGCAGAGGCACAATGTACAGCGTGAAGTGTGCAGAACTCGGTGACAGCGAGCACAGGGCTGGAGCCGAAAAGGTCAATAGTTGTGTCTGCTGCTCACATATCGGCATAGAGCGCAATGTGTGTTCAAATGGCACATGTTTAATGTCGTTTTGTTTCACTTAAAGCCGCCTACCTCGCTGCTGTCACGCCCCAACCAACTAGCAAGTCAAAGTTCAAATGATAAATAGAAGGTTAAAGAAGGCATATGCTTTTTCCTGTTTTTGTGCTAACTTGTAACATACATAAATACGTTTTCGTTCATTTTGTTCATTGGAATATTGATTTAAAACGGACCTAATAACTGAGATGGTTCCATTGACCTTGTTGACCTTCTGTTTAAAACCGCAGAACTGAGAGGTACATGCTGTGTATGTGTAAAATATGGAGTTTATCTCACACATACACAGCATAATAATCACAAGAATGGATGTGGGTGGGGATAGGGGGTAGGTGAACATAGAAATTGAAGGATTACTCAAACAGGCATGACTCAATCAAAATGTAACCCTGAATAAGCTAATGACGAGAGAACATCTTTATGACAGTTAACAGCTCAATTTTGGATTTGAGGTCTCCTAAAAAAAAACTGGCATCAGGTACAGTGTTAAATATTTGAATTCTATAAGCAATGGTTCCACTCTGATTCCACTGTACAACTATTATGTTTACAATTCTCTTTCCTTTTCTCTATCGGTGCTGTGTTTCCTCTTGTCTCCCTTTCGCTGTCACGTCCTGGTCGGGTTCTCTCTCTCTCCCTCCCTCTCACCCTCTTTATAACTGATAGTCCCCCGTGCTGCTATTTCATCCAAAGTGTCCTGTAAACAAAATGGCCTCTGACAGAACGAATATGGAAATCTTGTGCGCGGGGCCCGGCGAGTTATAGCCCACTTCATACTGTGTGCGCACACGTGTGTCGGCCCATGTAAGTGTGTTTTCCCGCTGTAATTTCCAAACGTGTGCATTTATAAGCGGGACTCAAGGTGCTTCTGGGCCTGGCCGTAATAACGTCTAGTGCTAGTCATTAAGCTGAGTGTGTGCGGGTGAGGGGAGGGGGGGGGAGAGGGATTGCGAGAGAGGGTCAAGGCCAAATTGACATCAAATGGTCTAAATTGGCCCCACTTGTCTCCATTGATTTACGGAGCGTGGGTAAATTGCATGTGTAGTGAGAGGAGGAGTGTAGCGCCTATGACGGTAATTGATCTCAGGGCATCTCCCCGTGTGCGTCTGGGTGACACTGTACAGACAGCGGTCACGTAAGCGCAGTACTGCCATGATGGCCTTTTACACACTTTTACGCCTTTAGCCAGAGGGCGACGGCGAGCAGAGTGAACTAGGAGGAGCGCAGGGAGCCGACTCCACAAAATGAAGAGGGTCATCTGTTTGTCTCCGTGGACAGTGATGGTTTATTGCCATAGTGTGGAACAGTCCAGGAAAAGCCAACACACCTCCGTGGAGACTAGCAGTGGACTCTCCCCCAGAAAAGTTACACAGTGCACCTTTAAAAGTTCATTCATCATCTAACATTCAACTATATGATGCTAATTGAAGGCAGAAAGAACTAGGAGCTGGTCTTTGTTACACTTTTGCCTAGTGAAGTAGTTCAAATGAGGCTAAAGTAATAGATGAATATTAAGATATGTGCAGTTTGTATTTGAAGCAGAAATGGAGTTTAGAGATCTGCGATTTGATGTGGGTTTTTTTTTTTTTTGGCAATTTCAGAGAGGATAAACACTTAAAGAACAGAGAACAACATATTTACACTGATTTGGGTTTCATATTGCAATTTGCACGTAAAATGCTTCTTTGACTAAACGTATTCAGAAAAGCCCTATTTGTGGTAAACACAGTGCTTTCATACTTTGAATTGCAATTTGATGGGTTGTAAAATGTAGAATAAACTGTGTTGTAAGTGCACTCCCACTAAAGACATTTTAGGTGTCTTTATTTTTTTTTATTATACAACCATAACATGCATAGTCCTTTACATTGTGTACAGTCAGTTATCTGAAATTACAAGATCAGACTCCCGCTCAAACCTACACACTCCTCGCCTGAGCAGTTCTCCACAACCTTAATTGGAATCTAATGTATTCCATTTGCTCCAGTGAGCAGAGCGTTCCTCCTGGAGCCGGAGCAGACAGGAGACGAGTGAGGAAGAGTCCAGTGGAAATGCACTTAAAAAGTCTAGTCCTCTTCCTCCAGTCACTGAGCAAAGTGTAGAGCAAGTTATCTCTAAATCCTGTATCTCATTTAACAGCCCTTCAAATCTAGCAGAAAAGTAATACAGATGCCTAAACAAATGCAAAATGCCCACGTGTCTCATGTCAGTAGCTGTTTATTAACATATGGCTATGTGCTCCTGCGTGTATCAACCTAATGTTCTCGTGTGACAGATTGGTACAAGCAGCTCGCCTTCAGTTGCTCCATCATCTGTACGGTCTCATTCCAGATAACTATATCTCTTATAACTATCTCTCCCTCCAGAATCCAGACTTGAAACACAGAGGGATTGTGACTTATTTATTAATAAGGATCAAACATGACTCACTCTGGTGTGCTGCTTCTGTCCTAACTCGATTCTATGCAATAGGTGAACTGCTGACTGCCCCAATGAAATGAATCACTTTGAGTTACAAATATAGTAGTATTGTTTTAATAAGTCAGTGCCACAATTTGTTCCAAAGATGGAGCTTAACCAAAGGGTAAAATCACACTCAAATATGCCCTTTGTTCAAATAACAGCGTGAAATCAAACTGGTGTAATTCACTGCTGAACATTTTGCACTTTGTAGACCTACATCTAGTGGTGCCACCCTTAACGTGTTACATTAGACTAGCTCTAGTCCCTTGTCTCTGGTCAAGTGTACTGCATATGCGCTGTGTGCACCGTTGGCAGCTCTCACTGCCCTCGTGGATAAACAGATAATACTTCAATATTAGTTGAAGCTCCATTACAGTGAACAGGATCACTCTAGATTCAACCTCTTTTTGAAAGGGCAGCTGTAATAGATTTAATATGCAAACTACAGAGTACAGAGCATTTAATGCAATCACAATGGTCTTTAGGACAGTGATGCACTCTCTGTTCAAAGAGATGTGAGGCTAATGGTGCAGTGACAGGAGAAGGTCAAAGGTCATGAGTCACAACAGTCTGAACAAAAACATAAAACGTATGAGACGGCGGTGTGATGACGAGCAGCACCTAAGAGTGACCACAGGACACGGGCTCACTCTTTGACACACCTGTTGTGATGCCCATTCATTCAGCTGCAGGACTTAGTCACACTGATACGAAAATTACAATGATATAGAAGTTGTCTTCTTTTATGGCAGATGGTGGTTAGCTCCGGCTCGCTAGCTGTTAGTGAAGTACGTTCAAATGACAATCTGGCAAGATACAACCTCTTTGAGCTCCCTTTCCATTATTAATGGAAATACAAAAATATTATTTAGAGGTAGTTGCAAAATATAATCGAGACATTTTATTGCAATTGCCAATTATTAGGAATTGAGCTTCAAAATCAATGTTAGCTTGAAATTGTTTGCTATCTACTTCTCTTTTGAAGCTCTCACACACAGGACAGGTCAGTGTCTGTGGTCAGTGTCTCTGGTCG